>JASANE010019424.1:0-39875 GCA_030248225.1 Trileptium ribeirensis
CTATGGGACAGATTTTTCCAAATTTATGATCAAATAATATTTACCAAATTGTTCTGGAAAAATTATTCTAATCCAGCTAATTTCCCAACCATTTTGCATTGCGGAAGTAAATTTTGTACGCAGCTCCTTTCAAGAAATCTTTTTACCAAATTAAGGCATGGCAGTCTATCTCGAAGTCAACTGCCTTCAAAATAGCTAAAAGTAGTAATAAATAGTATTGTGGGTAATACATAACTATTCGTTTCCTTTAAAATATTACAAATACTAATATTATATACATATTATGTACTGTTGTGGTATAATATTATTTTATAGTAAAACTATTTATTTAACACAAATATACAACAATCGGTGTTATTTTCGTGAATTTAGTCTGCTAAAGTCAAAAGTTAGTTGAAATAACTTTGACTTTGACGAAAGCGTCGAAATTTATGTTATTATGAATTAGACCACTTGATACGATCTAAGCAAAAGCAGTTGCTTTGAACATTAGCAATTAAACAATAGGACAAATTTACAAATATAATAACAGCGCAATCTGCGCACACTAGTTCTAAGACAGATATAGAATGCCGTCACAGAAACCAAGAAATGGAAATTTTTATAGTTCTGATCACCTATATCCGTTTCCCGTAGAACATATATATTCGCATATTGTTTCCATTCAAGGTCCTGTTTAAAACTTGTCGTACCACAATAAAAATGCCAATATCAAGGTTGGGAAATCAGCGTAAATCGTTGATTTATTCTCGCCCAGCGTTCATGTCTACATTTCTATTTATATGGGTTATAATTTGCTATATTTAAGCCAATTAGCGCACTATCCCTAAAAATTCTGTTTCTTACTCTCGTTTCGTGTCGGAGAACAAGTCCAACTAATAATGTGTAGTTTTGAACAGGGATGAAAGGGTCCAAGAAGCATGCCATGTAAATATTTTTGAGCTCATGAGTACCTTCGAAAATCGGAGGCTTATAGACCGCCACTACGCCAATACCCGTGGGTTCACAAATTTTTTGCTGACCTGGAACTTGCAGACCTCCATGGGTGTTTAAAAGTTTTATACGTATTGAGTTTAAACTATACTTCTGCATTAGCGTCACAATAATTAACCATTTGTCACCGGTATTCACCATCTACGTTGCATGAAGAAGAAGTTTGCCCACCTTCGTCAAATACCTCTCTATACCCCAAGGAGACACCTTAAACCAAACTTTCTTGCTTAGGGATATTGTGAAATTGATCAAATCCCTTTGCCATAGCATTGATTCAACAAATGGCCCATTTTTTGAACGCATACTCGTTAATGCACCCTTTTAGATAGAGTCCATTCATGGGATCGAACCTTGTCACTAGCATTCACCGTCTATGTTGCATGAAGATGAAGATTGCCCACCTTCGTCAAGTACCTCTCTACAGCCCAAAAAGACATCTTAAACCAAACTTTCTTGCTTAGGGATATTGTGAAATTGATCAAATCCCTTTGCCATAGCATTGATTCAACAAATGGCCCATTTTTTGAACGCATACTCGTTAATGCACCATTTTAGATAGAGTCCATTCATGGGATCGAACCTTGTCACTAGCATTCACCGTCTATGTTGCATGAAGATGAAGATTGCCCACCTTCGTCAAGTACGTCTCTACAGCCCAAAAAGACATCTTAAGCCAAACTTTCTTGCTTAGGGATATTGTGAAATTGATCAAATCCCTTTGCCATAGCATTGATTCAACAAATGGCCCATTTTTGAACGCATCCTCGTTAATGCACCATTTTAGATAGAGTCCATTCATGGGAACGAACCTTGTCACTAACATTCACCGTCTATGTTGAATGAAGATGAAGTTTGCCCATCTTCGTCAAGTACCTCTCTACACCCCAGGAAGACATCTTAAACCAAACTTTCTTGCTTAGGGATATTGTGAAATTGATAAAATCCCTAAGCAAGAAAAGTTTGGCTTAACGTGCTTTTTGGGGCTGTCAACGTACGTGACAAAGGTAGGCAATCTTCATCTTTAAGTGCCAACATCAACGGTGAATACTAATGACAGAGGTTCGTATATTGAATGGACTATATCTAAAATGGTGCATTAACGAGTATGCGTTAAAAAATGGGCCATTTGTTGAATATGCTGGCGAAAGGGATTTGATCAATTTCACAATATCCCTAAGCAAGAAAGTTTGGTTTAAGCTCTCTTTTGGGCTGTAGAGGTACTTGACGAAGGTGGGCAATATTTCATCTTCATGGTACATGAGACGGTGAATGCTAGTGACAAGGTTCGATCCATGAATGGACTCTATCTAAAAGGGTGCATTAACGAGTATGCGGTCAAAAAATGGCCACTTTGTTGAAATGCTATGGCAAAGGGATTTGATCAATTTACGCAATATCCTAAGCAAAAAAGTTTGGTTTAAGGTTGTTGCTAGGTATAGAGAGGTATTTGACGAAGGTGGGCAAACTTCTTCTTCATGCAACGTAGATGGTGAATACCGGTGACAAATGGTTAATTATTGTGACGCTAATGCAGAAGTATAGTTTAAACTCAATACGTATAAAACTTTTAAACACCCATGGAGGTCTGCAAGTTCCAGGTCAGCAAAAAATTTGTGAACCCACGGGTATTGGCGTAGTGGCGGTCTATAAGCCTCCGATTTTCGAAGGTACTCATGAGCTCAAAAATATTTACATGGCATGCTTCTTGGACCCTTCCATCCCTGTTCAAACCTACACATTATTAGTTGTACTGTTCTCCGACACGAAACTAGAGTAAAGAACAGAGTTTTAGGGACAGTGTGTTAATTGGCTCAAATATAGCAAATTATAACCCATATCAAGAGAAATGGAGACATGAACGCTGGGCGAGAATAAGTCAACATTGATGCCGATTTCCCAACCTTGATATTGGCATTTTTATTGTGGTACCACAAGTTCAAGACAGGACCTTGAATGGAAACAATATGCGAATATATATGTTCTACGGGAAACGGATATAGGTGATCAGAACTATAAAAATTTCCATTTCTTGGTTTCTGTGACGGCATTCTATATCTGTCTTAGAACTAGTGTGCGCAGATTGCGCTGTTATTATATTTGTAAATTTTTCCTATTGTGTAATTGCTAATGTTCAAAGCAACTGCTTTTGCTTAGCTCGTATCAATTGGTCGAATTCATAATAACATAAATTTCGACGCTTTCGTCAAAGTCAAAGTTATTCCAACTAACTTTTGACTTTAGCAGACTAAATTCACGAAAATACACCATTGTTGTATATTTGTGTTAAATAAATAGTTTTACGATAAAATAATATTATACCACAACAGTACATAATATGTATATAATATTAGTATGTAATATTTTAAAGGAAACGAATAGTTATGTATTACCCACAATACTATTTATTACTACTTTTAGCTATTTTGAAGGCAGTTGACTTCGAGATAGACTGCCATCCTTAATTTGGTAAAAAGATTTCCTAAAGGAGCTGCGTACAAAATTTACTTCCGCAATGCAAAATGGTTGGGAAATTAGCTGGATGAGAATAATTTTTCCAGAACAATTTGGGAAATATTATTTGATCATAAATTTGGAAAAATCTGTCCCATAGGATATTTTTTGATTTGGGTACCAAAAATATGGTACTCAATGGTCTTACGTGTTTGGAAATAAAATTTGTACCATATTTTTGGACCGAATGAATTTAGAAAATATTGCCAAATTTTATAGGAAATAGTTCCCAAATATTTTCAAAAAGCAATCGCTTAAATTTGGAAAAAAATCATGTAGCAAATATTTAAACTTTCTTTGTTCTTGTAGACATCCTTTTAAACTGAGTCTAAAGATTGACGACTGTGATCTGTGGTAGTCAAATTTAGAGCGTGGTAATTTTAAAAACCAATCGCTTAAGTTTGGAAAAAATCATGTAGCAAATATTTAAACTTTCTTTTTCTTTGTAGACATCCTTTTAAACTGAGTCTAAAGATTGACGACTGTGATCTTTTTTAGTCAGATTTAGAGCGTGGTAATTTTAGAAAGCAATCGCTTAAATTTGGAAAAAAATTATGTAGCAAATATTTAAACTTTCTTTTCTTTTTGTTGACATCCTTTTAAACTGAGTAAAGATTGACAAATGTGATCTGTGGTAGTCAGATTTATAGCGTGGTAATTTTAAAAAGCAATCGCTTAAGTTTGGAAAAAATCATGTAGCAAATATTTAAACTTTCTTTTTTTCTTTGTAGACATCCTTTTAAACTGAGTCTAAAGATTGACGACTGTGATCTGTGGTAGTCAGATTTAGAGCATGGTAATTTTAAAAAGCAATCGCTCAAGTTTGGAAAAAAATCATGTAGCAAATATTTAAACTTTCTTTTTTTTCTTTGTAGACATCCTTTTAAACTGAGTCTAAAGATTGACGACTGTGATCTGTGGTAGTCAGATTTAGAGCATGGTAATTTTAAAAAGCAATCGCTTAAGTTTGGAAAAAAATCATGTAGCAAATATTTAAACTTTCTTTTTTTCTTTGTAGACATCCTTTTAAACTGAGTCTAAAGATTGACGACTGTGATCTGTGGTAGTCAGATTTAGAGTAAGGTAGAGATTTAGGCAATTTTCAGACGTTTCTGAAGGAAATCTCCGCTGGTTTCCAGAATTTTTACATCAGATATACCGAAGGCTCTTCAAGTTTTTCGTTGTTTCCAATCTATTTCGTTTTTTTCTGGATGGCGTTAATTAAAAGCCAGTTATCAAAGTAGTTGATAAATAATGTGAGTACTTTTTGTGGAAAAGAATTAACTAAATTCTGCGAAACAAATTTCAACGTTAAACACCGAAAGAGTTTGATTGATATTATTACAGATTTTTAACAAACATGTCACTGTGAGCAGGTAGTTTCCAAAAGTTTGTAATGTCCAACACACGTAAAGTAGCTGCTAATTCCAAGTTGAACAGGTACTACCAAGAAGACAGATGAAAATGCTTCATATCTGACTAATATATAAAATTGTGATGTAAATGTACAAATAAAATTGGAGACACATTTGACAAATTCCGTAGCAGATTCATTTGTTTCAATTAGATTTTAATACGAGCATTTTTAGAAAATTGAGTTAGAAAAATGGATGAAGATCTTTATACAGTAGATCCAAGCGATATATGACAGAAACAAAATTTCAATAAACTTTACCAAAACCAAAGCACACGGGCGTTAGCATGTTATGTCAACATTAATTTTTGTAAGTGTTTATTCAAAATAATACTTGCGTTATGAACTTTTTGAACAAAATTTTACTAACGTTTAATGTTTGAATGCACCCAGAGTAGACAACCAACCAACAGCAATATTTCTTAACCTATAAGTGAAATTATGTTTTGTTACGCCATTCGACGTCGCTGTAAAAACTTAATTCGTTGGTAGGTACTTACAGCGATAATTTAATAAGTAAGTATTAATATTTTGAGCCCTAAGTTATATATAGATAAGATAATATAAGCCTAGCAATGTATAATAAACATAATTTTAAGTGCTTACCACAATTTTACAAAACGGTGTTCAATCATTGGCAACATTAACCTCAGCCGAATGCAATTTTCAACCGAAACAGTTGTCCAGTGTCAGTTTATTCCTCCGGTTAAGAGCGGCCCTTGGATGGTGAAAGCGCCTCCTCAACCGATCATATTTCCAAAACAAGAGAAGATAAATAGCAACAATTTTCATCGTAGTACACAGGTAAGTGAGTCATAGGTGACCGAACTGCGTTGGCCTAGAAAGGTCGTGTCATATATACCGTGTCGTTTATACCTCAATTTCATAAAAAAATCGTAAGGACAACGATTGCTATTTTGAATTTAATTCAAAATTTTTTATGTATATACTTATTCAATTGTCTAATATTTCAGAATTTTGTCTGATCTACTGATCCAGGAATAAATCTAATGCTGCCCGTACAGCTAAACTTGATATCAAAATGTTACTGGTGGTTGGTGTACAAACTGAGATTTGCATCAAACTTGGACACGCAATAATAAATTAGGGTTCACGCGGCCTACATCAATCTATCGATATTGTAAATATCCGTTTCTAGATGAGTGTCTAGCAGCAAACTAAGTTTGTAATAAGACCCGTAAATTTTTATAATTTCAGATTTTAAAATGCTCTGACTGGGTCTATAAAAATTTAAAAAATCAAATTATAAAATACTTAACGCAAATTAGACTTTTTGCTTCCTCAATTTTAATTAAGTTTCTAACATCGATTATTTTGTCTAAAAATGAAGCATGCATGGTATGTATTATAGGTGTCCAAAGTCCATCGACTTATATACAAATGGCTTCGCTGGGGTAGGTTGGAGGTCCGCTTGGTGGGAGGGTAAGTCAGGATGGGTAAATTTTAAGAATTTTTAGAAGCGCATAATTTTCGAAAATCTTGCAATAAATTTTCAACAATTTTTGCCATTTTGTGCCAATTTTACGCAAATTTTACCCGATTTTTGTAAAATTTTCTAACATGTTGAATATGCCTTTGGTTCGCTGTGATGCTGAGCCTTCAGCCTGACTTGAGGGGGGTCTGATCATAGGTCTCGAAATATCTTCCGGTTTGTGGTGTGAGGGATGTGTACTGTAGCCGGGGAGGAGGGTTAGAGCGCGGTGGTCGTCAGGGGGAGGCCCGAGGGGGGTAGCAGAGCATTGTCCTCGCTCCTCCGCCGCTGTTTTTGCCAATTTTATCGAATTTTTTTTCCAATTTTGGCAGATTTTACCCAGATTTTTGCTGATTTTTGCTAAACTTTTTCGCGCGCCATGAAGGTGAGAGTAGAGGCTGGGTGTGGAGTCTTGGGGGAAAGGTAAATATGGCTTGGGGATCCGACCGTTCGAGGGAGAGCTACCCTACCCCCAATCCACCACCCATGGGTCAGATCCTAATTGGCGGTAACACCCCACACCTATGGAAACCTACGTTATATTTCTTTGATCCTATGTTTGGTACTCTGAGAAGACGTCAAATATATGACAGCGTAATCGCCGTGCCAAAAATTGAATGTTCTTGCATCAATGTCCATACAAGCCACGCATCAATTGTTTAGACTGCAAAAATAGCTCCGATACGCCTTATTCACTGGAGTTATGTGAACTGTATTTATTTTCCGGTTGATCAGGCTTTAGCGTTATTAGAAGTCAAAGCCGGTGTTAGGACCTACGTGCGCCAATTATCAAAGGGTCTCTCACAAGCGCATAAAAATATACAACCATTTAAGAGTTCAATATGTTTTAATTCATAGTCGTTATAATAGCAGAGAAGGGACGCACGCCCTCACATTTTCTAATTTCTTCAATTATTTCGATTAGGGATAGTGTTAGAATTTGTTTACATAAAAATTCTTTTAAAGTTTTCTTTCAGAAACTGAAATACTATGGATGAGAATCGACGCTCAGGGGTGACCGTACTAGCGATTACTTCCTCCATAGTTTGGGATCCTTGGCATTATAATTTGGTAGGGTCTTGTTATATCACTGATTGGTGGGGCCTCTCAAAAAACTTCGGGGCGGGAAGAAGTCACACCTTAGCTTGGAGGGGGTCACTCACATGCTATTACCAGCCCTGTTCGAAAGATAAACTGATTTTTGCAGGAATAACAGTTAGTAGTTGATAGGAATTCAACAGAACAATTACAATTTCTAAACTATGGATCTAATTTTTATCAATTTCTAACATAAATTTTCAAATATTGTTGCAACATTTTTACATAGAATTTCATTCAATCTATGTCTCAGGAACCAACTTGTAGAAACACCAAACACCACAAAGGATGGTTATATTCTAGATATAAAAATGTACATAATTTTTAAATGTTTCTTACATTTTCCAAACACAGGCTCGCCGATACATCAAATTCAATATGATTCGATCTAATGAACATCGACTAATGCAAACAAAAGCATATCCTCCTAATTGGCGACTAGTCAGACATTTTAACATTGCATTCTACGTTGGAACAATTGTAGCAATTGTTATTATACTCCTGGTTCTAATTTTCGCTATAGTTATGCTTATTTCAAAACGTAGATCCAAATTTGTTAGAAATGGGAAAGCTAATCCGTTCGTCGGTTCCAAAAACCTCAACTACACCCTTGGGTCTGATGAAAACGAGATGAAAATATCGTCGTTTAGCCATGACGTTCCGACACAATTACCCAGCTACTACTCAATTGCCGGAGCCGAATTTTTGTCACAGCCGCCACTGTCAAGCACAGCATATAAGCTGGAGGTTCGAAAATCGATGTTACCGAGTTGGACTCTAAACTATCATGATCTTGAGCCAAGTCAAAGTAGGCTTTAATTTGATACATAATTTTTACTTATTTTGGTCTATGTAACGAATAATAACAATAATTGTATATGCCTCTTTGCAATTCGCATTAATCAAACTAAACATTCATGTTAAATCATGTTGAACTTGTTGCTACGATTAAAATAAATATCTGAATCGTACCCAAATATTTGGGTATCCGTCTCCCAAGTCCATTTGACATTCTTGAACGAAAGTCAGCATATACTTAAATCAAGTAATGCGTGGATAAACTTAAGGTAGCTCCGCCAACCATCCTATTTTGTAATTGCTGATATGAAATAGCAAACCATTGTTACAGAAAAAGGCTGAATTTCTTTATATTTTTCGCCAACCTGAAATTGGCAAAATCAAATTCAAATGCCAGAAATTAGATTAACGTTACATGTTCGAGCAAAATTTCGGCGTTTTCAATTTGCAGAAATTCGGAATCCTAACGCCTAATCATTTAAATTTAGATGAATTTCAATTGACCAAAAAGCATTTCTTAACAATTTTTATGCAAAATTACAAAATAGAAAGTTTACTCGCGCATATGTCGCTATCACTCATACGAAATATAGGATTATGTCTTGGATAAAATGGTGTCGGATATCCAGTTTGCCGTTTTCTATAATAGTGTTCGTAACACGATCTTTATCAGAACAATATAATAAAGTATCATGATCGTCCTAAAATATAACAGCTATGCGGAATTTAATGTCGGCAATAGGGCTTCGTCTGCAACACCTTTACACACGGCTCATAAATAAATGTATGTAGACCTTAAATTATTAAAGAATATATTTCATGTACTATATTTATTACGAAGACTATTTTTGGTTTATAGCTTAACGTATATCATATTATGCAATCTTAAAACAGGCTTTTTCAGTAGTTGGAATAAAACCACAACGAAAAATTTGGGATATGCAGATGGATGAATTTTTGTCTAATAATGTATTTTCTTAAACTATATATTTCTCGATAAAGTTGTGTCATACTAAGGCCCAAAGGAACGGTTTTGAGTCTACTATAGTATACTAAGACGCATGGATTGAGCGAGGTAAGATAAAACCGTCTAGGGTTCAAGATAAAACACATCTGTTGCATAGGTAGTTGTCAACTTTTGAGCAGGTCCAACCTTGTATTTATTCCCTCCAAGAAACCATATATTACTAATTTGAACTTTATCCCTAAAATTGCATGAACTCATACTCTTTCCCAGGGGAGATATTGACTCTCCCAAAGGGGCAACCCTTATAATTTCTCTTGTCGGGATATTTTCAACGATTTTGGGCATAGGGATCCATAATTTTCTTTATTTGGGTTATATGGTTCCTTAATTCTAACCTACAGCCTAAAAAGGCACAATTTTATACCTTTCCATATTTCTGTATAAAGTACAAATTATCCCTAACTTTCGCCTCTTAGGATATCGGATCAAAGGGGGTTATATTAGCTCGGGCGGAACGGCGCTCGGCCACACCCCGGGTAACCGCCCCATTTTATTTCCGTTCTTGATAAATTTTCTCTTATATGTGATTCGGGCTCCATAATTCCTTAAATTCCTCTAATTTGGCCTAAATAATATATGTTCCGTCTTAACTAATACATATTCTCCCAGTGGGGTATATTTTATTTCATTTTCAGTAAGGCGACATCTTCCCCCACGCGGGTAGGCTACTTATTTATCCCTATACCCTAATGCAACGTTCAGTTTTACCTAAAAACCCATATTTTTACTTTTCTATCACATTACAACTGCACTAAGATTTTCCTAATTTGGGTACACTCTTCTTTATTGCCAGACTACTTTTCATCTTTTTCCTGGGCTTGGAACACCCTAGTTGTCCCATAATTCTATTTTTCTTAACCCTTGGGGTCTTCTAATTCCTACCCTTTTTCCTAAATGCAAACATTCCGATATTTAACCCTTTTCAACGTTACATAATTCCTTAAACCTTTGGAACTATTCACTGGGGTCCTAATAATCTGTTCTCTTTCGGAAATCTATTTAAGCCCCGCAAAACACCCCCAAATCATCCTTTTTCCGAACCTAAAATTCCCCAAAATTCGCTGAAAAATATATATACTATAATATAATAATAAATATTATTACTAAATAAAACTTTCTAAACAGGGGAATTTGCGCATGCGCGAAATGAATCTGCGCATGCCCCAGCAGTCATTATATAGAGTTCGACGACAACGACGACGTGTGTATACGGTTTTGGTTTTTGTTTACTAATTAATTAATGTTTTCCATTACATACATACGATTCTGCCGACTTTTGTATTTTTGCGCTTTCATGCTACTTTGTTTTACATTTATTATTCCTATAACTGCTCTTTATTATTATTAATTACGTATTACTCTTATAATAGGAATATTTTTAGTAATAGTATCAATTTTTCTCTGCCTTGTTCTTATATATCTTTTTACTAAGATTACCTGGATTTAGAAATGGTTCGTTGTGTGCTTCTCAAATGTTTTCCAATGACACGTTGAAATAGATATATAGCTCAATATACCTTTAGTGGTTATATTTTAAAATTGCTAAGCTCCCGATTCCCATTCTTTAATCTTAGGGACTCCCTTATATGGATATATCCGCGCAGGTAAATTTTGTGTATACAGCCTCGCATTTAGTTGTAAATACCGTTATACTACTGTGTTCCACAGCACGCATGTATATGCAACCCCATGGTAAGAATCTTTAGGTGACAATACAGGAGGCTGTTCCTGTATTTTCTGGATCCTGCCGAGGTGGCGGGATTACTAGGCAAAGTAAGACCTAGTACAGGGTAAGGCAGACCAGAAAGATGGCAGCCCATCTCCTAAACGGAAACCTCTGGGTGGGATTGGTCTTTCTCCCTTTCTGGAACCGTTATACCACCCGTTGATACCAGGCCGTCTACCATGGGCTGCTCTATCGTCGAAGACTGCATCGTTGTAAGTATGCTCTAGGGTGAGACATAATTACCCGAATTATGTTTTCGCGAAGCCTCGCCTAGGGGTTACCCAGCATGCAGGCCGGGAAAATTTTACGCTTAGGGGGCTTGGCGGTTATGGTCCAACACCCACGTTCTATTTAGGGGAAATCCTGTGTCACTTGTCCTGTCCATACTAACACTTAAATTTCTTTAAGTTTTCCAGGTTTCTCAAATTTTACGACTTTCTTAGGTTGTTACGAGTTATGATTTAGATACCTTTTAATGCACGCTTAAAGTTAAAACTTTCGCCTCAAAACACCATAAAAATATAAAAATTGTTACAAGTTCCTAAAATTCGCTTGTGTCTTAGGCTAGTCCTAACGGTATGCCAATACTTTTGTTAATTGTTAATTAATATGTTTCTAGTGCATAATGCTAGATATTGTTAAGTTTTTTGTTCAATTTATCTCGCAATACGAACATGGTTTTTTATATCATTCCGAAAGCTTTCAATTTAACATTTATTATTAAAATTTTCTCCTATAAACGCTTAGCATGAGCGAATCTCTAGTTGCTTAGTGTTGTGTTACTTCACCTAAAGTGTGCTGGTCACCTGTATAAACACATGTATCTCCCTTTGGGTTAGCTTATTTTTAAGATCTTATTATTCTGTGTTTAGAAGGTGCTGGGCATCTAGCAAGCAACCCTAGCCCGTTAGTGTAGCCGCTGTCGCTGTGTATATATATGACCGAATTACACTGATAATGCGCTAACTCTTATTTACTTTTAGGCGACCTGTATATAGACATAGTTTTAGCGCTCTGGTGCAATTTTTCTTCATCCCATACTAATATTACATGCGAAACAGGTGATACGTTTTATTCATTGGTTAATACTTGAATGGTATCAAGACGTTCCAGAGTGTATCGTTGTGCAGCCTACAAGCTTTGGACCTGATGGTTATACTTGCTTCTCTAGCTCCATACCCTGTCTTAGCTCGGGCCGTACTGCTGAGCTAAGCCAGAGCTTGGACGCCTTCAGAGCTAATGCAGCTCGGCTTTCTCTTGATACTGGCGAACTATTAATAAGAACTGAAAGTAAAGGCAACGTTTTCTAGTTACTTTTCTTCCAAAACGTACACCAAAATTTCGGTTAACAAATGTTACCGATTGTTACTCGAACACCTTTTGCTGAGGAGATTTTTAAATATTCTGATATTGAAATTAGAATTTTCATTCGTTAGCATTATTCGATGCAAACCTAAATTAAGCTATTCACTGGTCTACTCGGGCACATAGTGACAGTATTAAATTTGGTAAATAATTACGAATAAACTTTTCTAAGAAACTCTCGACTGCATTCTACGCTAGCTTACACGGGCACTGAAAATACTCTAGCAATTCTATGCTAAATTTTACGATAAATTATCAAAATCTACAGACTAGCCACTCGAGCTCTCTGTAGTGTAAGGATGGTTTCCCACGCCCTAGTTAACATTGGCAAAATTATAACCCTTATGTCATTTCGCAGCTTAATAAACCCCATATAAGATTCTTACCCCTTAAAACTATGTATAGACAACTTCACCTCTTCAAAATTCAGATTTTACACAAAGCTTTAAAATACCATCAAAATCTACTTTTCCTTAAAATTATTTTCTATTTACTCTTATACCACGGCTCGTTGTGCGAACTCGCCAGGGTATATAGATATAAGCGTGGATGGCACGATTACTCGCGTTCGCCAACGCTGACCAAATTACTCAAGTTTAGCTTAAAATATCACTAGACGCATCCTTAGGCCTTTCTACTATCAAAATACATTACCCAAGGCTCGTCTCTTGGACTTGCCAGGGTATAATCGCTAGTAGCACGGATACTCGATTTCGCTAATGAAATTTAATTCTGTACCAAATAAATTATTTCCAGCTCGCTCTGGCTGACGGGTGCCGAGTGCACAAAATCAAGCCAAGCTACATTCACAACTTTTGCTCCAAGTAAACTTATTTTTCCCTAGTTTCTCCAAAACTTGCACACCACAAATGGTTCAATTCAAATAGTACATAAGTCGCAGCTGTTAATCAGTCTAAGTCAATTAGGTAGATGCCTTACTACACACGGCCAATTCAGCATATGTTGTAAATGGTTACATGACTCTGACCTAACCTTGATATCCCTGCCCGGGACAGTGACATGTCTACCAGTTGGAACTCGCGCAATTCTCATCCCGTCATAAAGGGTATCTCCGAATGCTGGTAGACCGGTCCATCCCCTTTGGTGGCTCTTTTCCCCTTATTCTTGACTTTACTTATATTTTTGGGTAATTCCCGAACTCGCTCTGCTTTCATGCGTTTCCCTTTGGCTACCATTGGAGGTGTCGGTTACGTTCTGGTAAGAAACGTGCCGCGGAGAAGGCCGATAAGCTCACAGTAGTCATAAAGGGTCGGGGATTTGGCTATGGCTTTAAACCCTTCTTAGCTTTACCGCGAGCCGGTGGCGCGCGGAATTTTTTGGTTTTATGACAAAAATCCGGTAAACTTGGTGAGTTCGCACGTTTTAGAATACAGAATTAGTGCTGCGATGCTCTACTATAAGGCTTAAGCTTAACGCCTCATATAAAGACCTTAGCTTAGGCTAAGACCATAGGTATCGATAGATTGGGTTTAATAGTCGCGCCCCTCACGCTCAAGCTAAATCTACCTCTAGAATGCTCAAGTCTTCGTACCCCCCTCCGCGCTGAAAATCTTGAGAGAAAATTGACAAAAACTGGTGAAAATTTCGCAAAAATAAGTGCAAATTAACAAAAATCTATGAAAGTTTTAGCAAATATGACTAAAATTGGCAAAATTTGAAAAATGATGAGTTTCTTCAAAAATTCATTCCCCTAGTGTCCTCCTTCCCCCACCGCCGCCATCAGGCCAAGTAGGGTTATCAAAGAAACATCTCGGCTGTGCCGTTCTTATTCACCTGCATATGCACCTGCGCGCCCAATATACTCCATTATAGACCAATGTGCAACAAAGTCTTCCAGCGACACTGGGGCGTGAAAACCCATTTGATAGGGCCTGAAAAATTGAAAGGACCACAGCAAAAAGGTTATAGCTGAGGCAGCGCGTTTGAGACGTGGAGCAAATGTTTGAACGATGCGATTGTATTTGCTTCAATAACATATGAAGGTAGACTGTTCGGCCATAATTTCACGACCAGGTGGCTGAAGTAGTGAAGTCGTTTCATTGTTCTAGGAATATCCGGTGGTTCTTATGAAGTGGCTAGACCCATGCTGTGTCGTTCTTGATATATGCTGATCAAAGGCTTAGTATATCAAAGACGGCATGGTATTAATTGCAGCTATGCCCCTAAACATAACGTTGGTGTACAAATCTGTAACTCAGTTAAACAGTTACTCCATGTAGCTCACCGGTCTTACAAAATTTTTGTTCAAATACTGTTCTAATAGATAAAACCAGCAATCCAAGCAATAAAGAACTAACGATGAGAAGGAATACGTAAGGCAATAACAAATGCCAACTTTTCACTTCTTAAAAGTACTGCAACAGTAATAATTTATTATTATACTCCTTCATGAGGCAAGTTTGTGAGTTTTATTTTTGAAAATATTTCTACAACATAAAAAGTTATAAATTAAAATCATTGAAATATATTTTAGTGAAAAACAACATTTATAGCAACCCGACGACAATGGGTCATTGCGCCCAGCACATTTTTATCGATTCCCAAGTTCTTTCAAGTATAGTATTCAGAGTGTGACTATAAACAATGCATAACACTTCTGTATAATAAGGCTGGCTTCACCGGTAACAAACTTACAGTTAAACAACATAACCAGTTAACGTGGCAACTCCGGCTATAAAATAAGGCTTATACAAGAATCGAAAATTAGCCTAAAAGTTCAATTGTAGTGTTTTTTCTGCATAACGGCGTAGTTATAAATCTCATTTATAAAGATTCCTTTTGTCCATGGAGGTAATCACTACTCAAATTTAGGCAATTGCCATATCTAATCTTTTAGTATTCCACAGCTATTATTGCATGCCTTTAGTATTTCAACATTGCAGAACTAAAGAGGTAATGTTTTGAACACAAATTCCATATATTTCGAAAAGTTATGTATACTCTCTATCTCTGTATACTATTTGTTTCAGAATATAGCGCAGATTCGAAACAGCCAAATTTCAAAATACCTAAATCGTTCCCGACGACACAGCAACAAGCGAGCAGTGATTACGACAGCGATGCTGAAGATAGTTGGGAAAAAGAGCCGCCGATTTTTAAATATAAGCCCAACGCAGTTTCTTGAACTGAACAATCAATGAAATTCTATTTTAATTAATTAGTAGTTAGAGTAAAAACATTTTATTCTATAAATAATTCTGCGTTGTATACATGACTTTTAGCTCAACGTAGCAGATTTGTTTATATTAAGTTGTTAAAGTCTCCCATTATTTTTAAGCTGGAAAATGTGACTGCTGACCATAAAATTGTCGCAACGTTTAGGAGTGTAAATGAAATGCATGCTACGCTGTTCTTTATATACCAAGCCTAATGCGCGACTAAACTTAAAATGACCCCGGCAGCCATCCTATTTTGTATTTTTGGAGAAAATTTGTTACGGAACGCTTTTTGGACAATTGAAATTCGATTTAAAACTGTTCGTGAACCCAGCGCTCGCGATTGAAATTTATCCATTTTGTGTTCGCGAAAATTGAAGTAAAATTACCCGAATGTTTGAGAACAAAAATTTGTCGATTTGACTGTGACGTCACTTTTGCATTAAATTTGTTCGCGAAAACTGTATAATCCAAATTTAAATAATAATACATTAGGGAACAAAATTTCTGCAAACTAAAATCGCAAAAATTCAGTTCAAACACAGGATCTAATTTCTGACACTTATTTGATTTTGCCAATTTTCGGTTAGCGAAAAACCGAATGCAATTAAGCCTGCTTTCCTTAACAAGGGTTTGCGATTCGATATCGGTAATGACAGAATAGGGTGGTTGGCGGAGTCACCTTAAGTTTACTCATGCAGACTTAATCTAAGCTTTAAAAGTTATATAATGTTTAGAGTAAATCTGAAACTACGTCAGAGGCTACTGTCCATTTAACATCTCGCGCTAAATCTTTCGGTTTTTCATTCATAACATACAGCCCCTGAAGCAAGCCGGGTAGTACTCGGTGTCAAAGATATGTTGCAAAATTAGATAAATGAAAACTACGTTTATTTAAAACTTTCTCATTTATCCATGCAAAGGGCTTCACGTTACATCGTTAGCAAGAATAGCATGGCAATGCATTACTCTTAGGCGCCTCAGAGTAACCTTAACCAGTGCTCATATGGGAGATGTAGCGTGTTACCATCTGAGACTCGGCCCCTATTGCCCTTTCGCTTGAGAGGCCATCCAAAACCACCTGGCGGCGCTGTAGGAGCAGGACAGAATCACACTCCCCTCCCCGTGGCGCATCTCCCCCATCCCGAACAGGGGGACTCTTCTGGGATCTTGGACCTTGAGCATGTACATATGCATTTAGCTGTTTAAGCATACCTACATACTTATGTAATCACGGTACACAGCTGCATGGCGCAACTTCCTAACACCATGCCCATACAACCCAGGCGATTCCCTACCCTAGGCTTACTTCGAAGTTGTTTAATTCGATCTTGATCAAAGACTATATTTGACGGTGAGTTTTATTGCGATGGAACGTTTGACTAAGCCTCAATTGGTCATGATTCTAGCCTTATTGGTGCGCTGCTGCCTATATTGCCTCCACAGGGTTCCGACAGGCCCTGGACGTTTACCGTCGGTCGTTCTAACTAATGGTTTATTGTCGTGATTGTTTACTTTAAGTTGCGTGTTTGCCTAATAAATTTCAACTCTATCTTGAGCGCGACATTCGCACGAGCTATTCCTCGTGATGGATTAGTGGATTCATCTCGCAATATTTCATTACTCCTCCACGATAATATTAATGGCGAACCATACGCGTCAGGGCTTGGGATATTGAGCCGTGGCACGTAGGATTGGCCAATTCCCATTGGACGAACGTATTATGCTTTGCAATCGAAACACATTAGAACTTATACATTATGAGTGGCACTATCTCCCAAACTATAGCGCCATAAATTAATTACCGCTTGAGTTTTGTTGGGTGACATCGATATCATTTTTTACTACAATTTATCTTTTATGTAGGTACATCATGTTCAGCTGTTGCCATTATTTACGCTGAATGGTTGGGTCACAAATAGTTTTTGATAGGTACCAAGAGACCTAAAATACTCGAGAACTGCAATATCTACGCTACTGGATTTAGCGTATATATAGATGTTTTTGGTCTCAATTAATAGAGAAGTTCGCACCCTATGTATCTACAGATAGTGTCCTGCTATTGTCATTGTTTAAGCTGCAAGTTGGGTCAATATTGCTTTTTGAGGGGATCATAACGATACGGGTACACTCCAATTACCTATTGCTGTAACTGCCGGATTTGTATACGGCGTTATTATTGACCCTTTTTGTAAATCAATTCATCCTCTGAATAGTTGCACATCAGTAAGTTCACAAATACGCAATAAGCGAGTATATGCTTAACTGTTCAACCACTGACTGCTAATATTCGGCTCATTTTGCACGTTGCTGCTCAAAATAGCTGTGTACGTCTCTATAAATTGCATTTTCAACACTCAAGAATTAAACTCCTTGGCGATGACACTAGCTGTACTAATTTTATTTGATAACGGTATTGAGAACTCTAGTACTAAGAAGCATTGCATGACATTCATGTGTGTCGTCTATTGTTGCAAATGTGCACTACGTAAAATGCAGCAAATTTGATAAATTTGAATACCCATAATAATCCAACTTCGACCGATTTCACACCTGAAACATGGTCGTCAGAACCCGTGTGAAAAGATAAAGTATAAAACTTAAGTTTTCCAGAGACACTGTAAATAATTAATATGCACTCAACCTCCGCTTGTTACTATTTAGTTATTAGCGAACAAGACGACTGAACAATAAATTGTTGAAGTTCCACAGTTAACACTTTCCAATATTAAAAAAAAATTGTTTAATATTTTTGTTTTTGCCTCGTTAAACTTCATTGGTGCACATGCCATATGTATATTCGATGTAAAAGTTTTTTTCTTTGTCGCGTTTAGTAAACATTGTACATACTCAAGAATAAACAAAAAGCGTTGTTACAGTATTACTGTTTTTAAATCGACCGGAATCTTGCTTCACTTTTCAGGGGTGCATTAAAAATTTCTGCAGACTGGCAAGAGAATAGTTGAAGGCCCAACAAACTGTGGTGCTGGTACCACAGGCGTAGTATATTTCTTTGTCTTTCAAAATATCCAAAGGTTCAGACAGCAGCAACATTACAAAAAGTTACATTCAGCTATTTTAAGTAAACCGATGCGCCAAACGCCGTGTTTAACTTATCAGGTGCAATGGTTATTCCATTAGGGTATATTTCATGGCCAGACTTATTTCATTCTGTGTACCAGTTGTAGAGACTCCATGTCCAGTAAGAAGTTAGACAAATCACGTTGCTGTGTAGAGTTCGATGAACAGAACAGCGAAATTTTATGTCATACTGTACACACGGTCAGCCTAGGAGTGTCCTTTTATGTTGCTTGGTTTCTCTACAGCATTGTATACTATACAGCTGAGTAGATAATGCTAATGACAAATCTAACATAGTTTACTATTTTACGGACACGTTTTCACGCGTATCCGAATAAGATATCGTGCAAATATAGTGTTGCGCAGCTACCTGCTGGGTTTTCACAAAGAGTTTTACTTTGTATTGGTAATAACTGTGTTTACAGTATACATTTTAAATATACAAAAACAATGGAAGTGCCGCTGTTTGCTTACAGCTTTGAAGCTCATTTTTTATTTTATGGGGTTTCTGGGGCATTTGCGAAGGGAAACCAATCTTTCTCGCTTATTTTTCAAAAATTACTGTTGTTTTAGACTTAATTTATCAAATTGCAAATACACAGAGACGCTTCGGACTGTAGATTTTGTCAATATAATATTATGTATGTTTCTGTTGTCTATGTTGCACCAGCTCTTACTGTAGCTGTATTTGTTTAGATATTAGAAGGACTGAACGATCCGAACTATGGCATTGTTGCCGCAAATAGTCTAACACTGCTCCTTCAGACAGAAGACGATCTGTTTGACACGAGTCGCTTCGGAACTGTTCAGAGCTTTTTATACTATGATCGGATGCGGACTACCATTTTGCGGTTCTTAGTCAACAAATTTTCATCTGCTCATAAAGGTTGTATAGTGTTCTAAAATAATGGTATTTCAAAAAGTCGAATTGGTTTTTGTAATTCTCATTGCTCGTCAAAATATCTGAAAATGTCAAAACTGATTTTAAAGGTATTGAGACAAATAAAAAAGTCAGAACCAATTAAATTTCTCTACTAATATTGCCTTGGGCGTAGCGTCCACGTGCGGTTTTAACATAAGTTTTTTAATAAAACTGCGTATGTTTAGTGCTGCGTTGTTTTCTATGATAAAAGTAATGTTATGTGATACATGACTATGAACTCCATATAATCACGGGGCATTTTTAATCTTTTGCCATTTGATAGAAGTTTATTTTGAGTTTTTAAGTGGTTTAAGTTTTTGATCATTCTATAGGTGTAAGCATTCGATTTAACCTTAGTGTGGATTGAAACGTTGTCATGTACAGTATAATACGTCACGTCTACAAAAGATAGGCTTTGGTTCGTTTTGCTGGTGCACAATTTTTTGATTAAAATGTCTTGCAAATTTTAAAATCCATACAACAAACAATGCATTGAGCGCTACTAATAAATTGTCGGTGTATGAAGATCCAATATCATGAAACATGCTCTAGCGTACTGCATACTTGTATATAAAATGTATCGCATACGAATAATGTAACAAAGCGTTTATTATAGCACAAAATACACATATTATGCAAACTGTATACGTGTGAATATTGCTGCCTTTATACATTCTTCATGCAACACACTAGTGTGAGCAGTCTGGTAATTATAAAACTTATGTATTTTTATTTTATGGTAAACAACGCAAAATTGATTTTAGAGTAATCAGATAAATTATGTATATCACATAAAGTGTAGCTACGTCTTATACTTTTACAACGACACCATCCCGGCATATGTTGGATATTCATATGTAAAAATATATAAAATAAAAATGTAAATCGGTATTTTTTTAAATGCCTAGCATAACGTAATCGGTTTCAGCACAAAAGTACGGACTTGCATAAAAACGGGAAACCTGTGAGAAGTTCACACGACAGTGTACTTTACTAGTATGTAGTTATAATGTTTGATCCATCCGATAAGTGCATAAAAACAAAGGCGAAATGCTGATGAACAGCAAACGCAAGGGAACATTTGGCAAACGTCACAAGCGAACGTAAAAGTAAACGAATTTTTCATGTTTTGTCCACCAATATTTTTGCGATCGTTTATGAACAATCGCAAACGCAAAATCAAAGCGTGGGAAGTTCGTTTATCCAATGAACGTTGTTCGTTTCGCTTCTTGTATTTATTTTCTCCATAACTGTATTTAACATAACTGAAGCTACGTACAAAGATGTCATTAGGTTTTATTGCGAGTTTTCCTGTTGTGCTTCAAACATTTTTTGATTATGTTCGGGCTGTCTAATTTTGTAAATCTGATTTCAGACTGTCGCTCCGCATATTTTATGGTGCTTAGTTGTGTAATGGCTGCTCCGGATGCGGTTTCGCATCGAAAACGTAAGTATCATGACTTTTGTCGCCCTAACATGGTTTGTTCATTTTTCATGCGACAAAATGTTATTTAGTGGTACATTATTTCCATTAAATTTAAAATAGAGTTTGTTAATCACGGTAAATTACATTATACATCAATTTTAGCGTGGCGTATTACTAAAAATAACGAAATTTTACTTTGCCAAATCGCAATTATTATTTTTAATCCGTGTCGTTTTGTGAAGCGTAGACAAGAAATTTGTAAACCTGTACAAATTCCAAACCGAGAGCACTTCAGATTTCTAAAAAGTAGTTCGTTTTATCAAAATGTAGGCAGCAAATTAGTGCAACAGCATAAACACATAGCTTATAGTGCAATTACATTCAGTAATACAGAATGACATTGACCCAGCGACTGGTTTAACGCGACACGAACCAAAAGGTCCACTGTTTGCCGGTAATCTGAAGTCACGTCTTTGGTACGTTCGCTTCGTTTCAGTAAAGTATTTACATATTCATCGACCTGCCGCCACTGCTGTTCCGATTGAACACAATAGATCCCTACTACTAGCAATCCGAATTTTGGTAGGCCATGTGAAGAATAGGGCTGGACGCTTCCAAGTTTTAAAGGCCCGTTCTCGTGCTCGTTTCTCGCTTTATCCGATTCGCCAAGGTATGCAATGTACAGTTGCTGCAAATGTGTCTGAGTCGTGCAATGCTCAGTATCTTGTGTAAACTACCGCGCTGAAACACTTCTGAGGTGGGATATGCCGATCGCTTGGTAGTCAAGTTCCATACTGTATGGGTTGGAATGATACACGCATCGAAAACTCTTACTTTTGTCGTCATGCTGACCAGGCAGTTTTTCTCCATTCACTCATATTCAGCAAATACAGACGATGATGCAGCTAAAGTGCTTTAAATATCCATGTCAGGGCATCCAGGATCCGGTTAAAAGGGAGCCAAGATAGTATTATGTTGTGTATACTAAAAATGATAAAGTTAATACATTTTTATTTAGCTTAACTAAACTATTTAGTTAAAATTTAGTGTTAAATTACACATGTAAGGCTTGTTGTGCGGAATCGGTCTTTTTATTCCTTAAAATCCTGTTTTCAAAATTAACCGTATTTTTTATTAGATTTTATTGAACTTCTGGTGTTATGAAACAAATATGCAAACCAAGTGCTCTTGCTTAAACTATTTTTATTGGAACATTTCAACCGAGCTGTTCATGTGTTTATAAGTGTAATTTTATCCAGCCAATAATGTGTGGAATAAATATTAACCGATTTTGCATTGATCTTAAAGGAGCCATAGCTACAGTACCCGCCAAAAATATACGCTCGCTCGAAATAAATTTGTTCTGAAAATGGATTTATTAGTTTAAGTCGTTTGGAAATATTGAGCGAGCCACTCGTTCGAAATGCTACAGTCATTTCTGGCGCGTACTATATATATACTTGCTGTATTTCCGGTGCTATGGGTGATTTCGTGTGTCGGGTCAAGTTCGATACACACTTTGCACTGGCTATTGACCACATTCAAATATATCGTCGAATCAATTTAAAACGTCTCGTTTAAAAAAATTTGTTTAGACGTACACTCTAATCGCTGATTCTCTCTCGAATAACGGTGACGTACCGGTAACATTTTGTCCAAACGATCGTTTGCCTACTCAATAGCAACGCAACGTTCGTAAACTTTATTTCGACTAAAGTCGATGTTGTTGTTCCCCGGTTGTTGTCTATCGGACGTGATAAGCAGGCGGATGTAGTAAGCTTTTAATCTGTGTTGTCATTATTGTATTAATGGTTTTGTTGCGGGCACAGTATTTTATTTTCAATATAATTATGTAATTGAGCTCATTTAACTCAGGTTAGATTTAGCTGGTAAATTTTAAAGTGTATTGCTTTAGGATAATAAGACTCGACTTGAACTGGACATACTGCTATTAGATTTTTTGTTTGGTAATTATGTATCTGTTCGAACACGGGCCTTCTATTTTTAGTGGTAAGGTTTAGGACGAAGCCTGGAATATACGTTATCGGGATTTTGGGGTTACCACTAAGATGGTGCGCAAATTCGGATGAATTGTTATCTCGAGCAAATGATCATAAAAGGGTCGCAGGCAAGAGGCCATAAAGGATATAGACCGGCCCCTTTCTTGATTCGTTTTTGTAACTCCATTAAAATAGCACTCATTTTTCGGAATTTTTGGTTGAACTCTGATATCTTCTAATAATTAGATATAATAATAAATTATAAAAAACTAATAAATTTTATAATTATTATAAAATTTACCTTTGGAATATTAACTTCTGTTTTCGGCTGAGTATTTTTGCCATGTTATGGTTTTATAAATATTTCTTCTTTCAAAAACCTATTTTGTGTTCCGAAAAATTTTGTGCACATGTATTCTAAATTTTACGCTATGATTTATAATGAAAGCCGTTGACATTTTTTGTGTTTGGATAGTGGCTTCTGCAAGCAACAAAGCGTTTAATGAGGCTAGTCATTTCCAAATTATTTCGTACTTTTGTCGCTCAACACCTGGACAGTAGTGACATTTGCAAAGAGCAGGAGTTTAGTGAGGCAGGGAACGGAATATAAACCTTCCATAAGCCGCTAATGATAGTATGCCAATAAAGAGGTTGAATCAAAAGCATCTGCTACGAATACTGTCATTATCTGGCTTTTAAAAATGCCAAAATTATATTAGGGGAATGACTGACATGGGATATAAAGTCAAAATTTGCCTGGGGACTCGAGCTGGGGACATTAGGAGGTCGAAAGACATGGGAGCACTTCACGGCTATGTTTTCAATACTACGTAAAGCAATACGTTTTGTTCTTCGTTCAGTTACGTATTGTTGAGTATTTCATTATTATACACGTATTATATTGCATTGTATATCCACTATTTATTGCATTATTGAATCCACTGGTGCTGTTATTCTTGACAATTTAGCTACACTGCAGTATGTATAAACCTACAATATTTTTGCTCCTTGTGTAATAACTATATATTTCGACGTTTTCATGTAGCATGTATAGTTAGAAATAGATTTAAAATATACTGATGTATATATTTGCTGACATTTTGGCTAAGAATCCGAGGGGTTTTCAATCCACTAACCTACATGCAAATATACGTACAAGGGAATTTATTTATCGGAAGGTGGTTTAATGCCAATCACAGCTATATATGTACCCAGTTTACTTAATGATTTTACGATTTCACTGTTTCAAAGTGGCATATATGTTGAATATTCCCTATGTAATGATTGTACAGTTGTACATTTCTGATGAGTTTCCAAGTAAAAGTGTTATTTTTTGTACAAGGATCTTTGTATCAAATATTGTTGTATATATACTGTTATGAAACTCTTGTTTTTTGCATAATCATCAACAATTATATAGTTAGGCTTGATTATCTATGTTGCTGATTGTATTCAGCAGTAATGTTCTGTGACAACACTTATATATTTAGATATACTTCCCTTTTTTAATATATATCACAGTTATATATTTAACATATAAGTCGTATATATCTGGTTTTTTCTTAAACCATTCCTCGTGTGAGCACTTTTGTGATGTTTTATCAGAGTATATGGTGCGTTGATGCATGTGTATTTATTTATCTGGATTGACCAGAAAACACGCCTTTATATTGATTTAGTTATGTGTTATATCGACAAGGTTCTATATATTTTGCCGGAATTATCTTAAACCAGTTAAACAAATCAATGGGTCGTCAGTTGAAAATCGACCTCTATTGGCATTTGTAAAGTTGCTGCTACAAATAATTTGTTATTATCTGAGTAATTCGTAGACTGTTTTCGGTCGACTATTGAGTTTTGTGACATAGAGCTTGTGTCGTATTGGAACGGTTTTATTAACACTAAGGCGGGGCAAGTCAAAACATTCTTGCTATTAATAGCTTACTGGTACTCGGGATCGGAATGTTACTTGAATTTAAAAATTAATTTGGGATAGAATTTGAAGTTCTTGAAGCTTGGGATATTTAAGTCAGCGCGCGATCTGCTCGGGGCCTCACTTCAGTTCTACCTTCAGAGAGTTCGACCGTTGTTGCTTAACTTTACTTCAGTTGTTCGTCAGTATTAGTCGTTAGTTATTGAGCGACAGTTTAGAGTTTTGATCGTTGGTTGGACGTTCTCTAGCGCTTTCTTGTGTGGTTCCCGTAAGTCAGTTTTATATTGTGGAGGTGGTGGACTTTGTGGAGGTATTAACTGGTTACGTCTGTTTCCTAGCGGCTTAAAGACTTTGGACTTTAGCTCATTTGTATTACGGCACGGAGGCATCACTGCTTATCGCTTATTCCAGCAAGCAGTATCTCGGCATCCTATTATTTGGCTATTATTGTGGACAGTCACGCGGCTCGTGGATATTAAAGGGGTACAAAGATTTCCTGTGAAGAAGTAAAGATAGAGATATTGCGGCATGATGATGAGTGTTAAAGAGCATGTGCTCACTTTTGAGATATTTTAACAAATATTCTTCTCTTTGGTGTTTGGAGATTTTACTGATTGTTCAGTTTGGAGGATTTTATGTTGGAGATTTTATACGTGCGTATCTTGCTCATCATTTCAATTAGAATTGTTTGTTTTGGACCGCAGTATATACTTATACATTGATTGCTCTGATAGAAACTGTGTTTATTTCTTTTGCTGAGAATAAGTAGTGTTGAATTGTTTGTGTATACACGCATAGAGAGTGATAGTATTATAGCCTAGAGGCCAGGCTGATAGTTGAGTTTGAGTACTTTGAGATATTGATTTGGTTTAAGCTGCACCTTGAATTAAAGGATCAAAGTTCATTGCTATAAGTAACGACAGTCGGACATTGCCAAAAGTGGCCGGCATGGTTTAGCATTGCATTCAGAATATTCAGTTGTGCTAGTTTTATGCAGACAAAACTTTATATAAGAATTCTGATAACTTCATAAGTTATACGCTCTGGAAAATAACATACACACTTCACTGAAAATGAAATTTCAATGAAATTTAAAAGAAGTTTCTTTGATTTGTGTACCACCAGAATATTCTTTTAAAATTTAAAGAACTACTATTTGAAATTTCAAAGATAATTCGTAATAGCGCAATTTTTTTAAATTATTCTTTGAAATATCAAGGAATATTATTTTTTAATTTTAAAAGACTATCTGGTGGTGCAAAAATCAAATAAACTCCTTTTAAATTTTATGGAAAGTATTTTGAGTGTTGATAATACAATCTCTACGTTTTCAGACTTTTTGTTTATACAAGGGCAAGTAAATCAGTGTCACCCAATCCTAAAATGCTGTCTAAACATTGTCAATAATAATTCTGGTGTTCTCAAATATAAATTTTATTTGAAAAACCCTATAAAGCCGGAAAGAGTACGACCATATGTTTATTTTTCGGCTTTTTCATTTTATACCCATTCATTATATTTGACGTGTTTTGTCTGTTTTTAGGTGTTGTAAATATTTTGAACCTCAATTTAATAATCCTCAATTTAGCTGAGCGGATGCCAAAAGGTTATCATGGAATACCGAAAATAACGCATCTTTATCTTCTACTTATACTTGTCGTAGTTTTAACATGCTGTTTTAATGGTTTAGCCGTTTTGATTAAAAAACTCGTACTCAAACGATACCGACGGTCAAACTTTTACAGGTACATTATTTGTTGGATTTTTACAACAGTATTCTGGTTTTTTATATATTTTTGGGACGATGTACGCGACTCGCCCTTCTGTTTTTGGAACTACAGCGTAAGAACATATTGTTTACTAGATAGTTTGTACGCGAAAGAAAGGATGGAAGAATGATGTTCATGTCCTCGTCAAGGGCCCGGCGCACCCGGGGCAGTGCAGAAACTGACTGGACACCCACTCATAACCGAGTTCCTATTAATCTATTTTTTCAATGCCGGTTATCAGGCTATTATCGAGTCGATAATTGTCGGGTGGGCTAGAGATTATGTTTTTTAGTCTGATGCGGTTGGTTTCAGCTACTATGTTGGTGGCATTTCAGTAGCAAAAAGAATCAGGCAGTCTCATCAACAGTGCATTATTAAAAATTTGTGGAACAGTATAACACTCAGTCATATTCATTCATGTACTTTCGCTTATACAATAATGTGGTCATTTTTCAGCTTACTCTCCCCCCAAGGTTGTGTTGTCACTTTCAGCTGTCACCACCAACTCCATTCCTCGCATTTACTATTTTTTATAACACTCATCAAACCAAGTAACATTTTGATGCATACGGCAATGGCGAAATCAGGCTAAATCTATTTTTTGATAATGCGGCAATCACTGTAAAATACGTGCAGCGATATGCTAAAAATCTATGCTACAATCAATTCTGTTGAATCAATTCTAGACAGAATCAGTTCTACTAAAAAAGACGCCGTCTTAAATATAATTGAGCTGAATTTGTTGTGTTTTTGTAGAATCAATTCTGCTAAAGTTTATTCAAGGTCACTGCACTGTTTAAAATGTTGAATAACTTCTACAAGAATAAATTCTAGAAACTTCGATTTAAATGAACTTGACCTGATTTTACCTTGATTTATTTCGATAATATTCGATTGTAGCAAAATAAGTTGTAGAATACAATCAATATACAGAATCAATTGTAGCAGTTTTTTTACCATCTTCATGGACGCATCTTTATAATAGTTATTGCGTTTTATTTTTTGAAACTCAACGAATCAAGTCGCAGCTTGACAAATGCGGCAAGTGTTGTAGTGTTACTATAATGGTTTACTAAATAGTTGTTCAGGGCTCGCAATGGCTCCGATGAGGGCCAAGAGCAATTATATCTTGTGGCAAATCTAGCCAATTTTAGCATCAGACATCGGATGTTGGAGGAATCCATCATAATGCTCGTTCTGAAACTAATGGCTCCAGTATGACTAGTGACGACATTGTACATCAAAATACGCGACATCGTAACGAATCGAGTAACGAATGCTGTTCGTACAATGTAGATTATATGTATGCTTCGCGCATTTTTGATAGATTATCATATGTTTGTATCAGGATTGGGCACAGGAAAAAACCAACGGAAAAACATGGTTTTTTCCGTTCCGGGGGGGGGGCAGGAAAAAAACGGCAAAGAACTATTTCAGGATTTTGGAGTAGAAAATAGCTGGAAAACCGTTTTGCAACAAAATATTGTAGCCTTGAACATTATTTACATCCTTTTAAACAGCATTTACATTTCATGCGTAGCATTTATATGGTAGAAATTGTATAACTATGCCATCGACTAAATTTATACTCTTTGCCTAGGCATAGCTTGCCTCCTCCACAGCATAAAGATCTCTCGCCCGATAGTAAATTTAAAATAAATAGGCGCGGTACTGAGTAGAGCCATGAAATATTTGTATCAAGCATATGAAGGCAGTAAACTAGGCATACACAGGCCAGACACACATGCCCACAGATACATATGGGACGGGAGTTGGTTAGTGGTTACCCATAAAGTCAGCCCTCACTCCACGAAAAAGCAAAACCTAAGGATTACACCCCTTGGTGGTTATCCACCACCATCCTACTCCATGCACCGGTCTGTTTACCTGCGATAGATACCAGCAGGCATGTATGTTTAGTACCACTCGTGTCACACATGGCACGCCATGTCATAAACTAAATAAGTTGACTGTTGGATCGTTGAGTTAAACCACATACTCTATTGTGTTAATGCGCTTCCAGCATCACTTGCAGGGCTGGAAGTTTGACACCAGTTAAGAGTAAGTCTAACAATACTGAAAATTATAATGCCGCAATCGACAATTTTAAACGTTATCAATGAACAATACTATTGTTACAATGTTTTTAGTCAAAGATGGAATCATTGAACCATTGAAACCCGGACTGAACAATCTTAATGTCATATTATGTGCTCAATTGCTCGCCCGCAAAATCTCAATTCAATCGCCTTTAGATAAATGCTGGGTATGCCATTATACTTTTGTGAGTCTGAGCTTCGATAGCTACCAAGTATTCGTATCTTAGCAAGTTAATAAAAAATACATTATATTTTGCTTCTTTTTTCATGCTAATTTTCATTTATATACATTTTTCAATAAATATCGCATTTATTTCAGTAGGCAATGCTTATATACTGTCATACGAACTTAATAACCAATCAGAGACTTTATATTTGTAAAATTACGGTGCATTGGCATTTAACAAAGGAATCCCAGCGCAGGTTCTGTCTCCAACGGCGCGACCGTTGTATCAATATTAAATAGATGAAGACGTTAGAGATGCTTTGCAGTATATATAATATACCAGCAGCGTTTTAACATGCTATCGCGCAAATACCATTCTGAAAAATAGGAGTTTACGTTTGCCTATGAAGTTCTTTCTATGTGACAACATTGCAGCTTTAGACCTTTTTTCAGTAATTAAGGCATTAATAATCAACAACGGAGATTCAATTTCGCATAAAACTGTGTTACTGCTATTTTTCTAACAGGCTAACAAGTAAATAGCTAACAATAAATTTTATTTTTTTTCCGGTTTTTTTTTCCATTTTTTTCCGGAAAAAACCGGTTTTTTTCCGGTCCGACCTTTTTTCCGGAAAGAACCAACCCTGGTTTGTATCATTTTTGTTGCTGTTTTTGTCGTTGCTAATCTTTATGTCTAAAACTTGGCGCATTTGAAAATTATTCGTTGTATTTATATTTGAAAATCAATTACACTGGTTTATAGCTGCTACCCTGATTGACAACTAAACCGAAGGTTGCCACTGCGGCTAAAGCGAAACCAGTCCCCAACTGTATAATTTTGGAGGTTGGGCAATAAAAAAGTTGTTCTGAACAATTTGGAGTAAATATACATCTCAATATATATACAGTAACAAGGCTTATGATTTATCTCTTATTTAGTATCTGACTCCTGACTTTGTTGTCATTATCTTCATTTGCCGAATAAGGTATTTTTGTCTTGTGGTTAATAGTCCTCAGATTTGACAACCATGTTGGTAAAAACGTCGCAACTACAGCAGGGCCGCGCTTAGAGTCCGGCGCCCCCACCCTCTCAAATGGAAAAAATGAAATATCAGTACAAATATTAGGTGATGTAAATTGTCGGCACGCATAGTGATACATTAAACCATAGGAAGCTGTAAATGAATAGTCGCAGGTTGTGTCCCTACACCCCGGCCCCGTACAGGGAGGTGGTAAGCACGGTATCGCTTAGCGTACGAGGAGCTATAGATCAATAGCTGCAGATCAGCATGGGCCGATGGGGTATAAAGGGATCTAAGCACGCTACTGAACTGCAGCGAACGGGCAACCGGTTTTAGTGTCCACGTTTGTAAATTGGTCATCTACAAAGTATCGATCACCCCACATGTTGATGTAAATACAGGGCTTTGGCAAACCGATTTTCTGTTTTGTCGCTTATGCGACATATGTTTCGTGAATTTCTTGTCGCTGCCGGCCTCTTTCGACCTTGTTATCGTATAGCTTCCTGATGCAATCTGACTTCCAGATGGTTACCAGATATAAAAATATTTATTTAGGCTCTTAGAATAAATTGACAGCTGTTTGTAACGAAAAATTTTCAGTTGGGTTGGCACTATTTTACTTCAAATGTTTACTTATGCTGTAAGCAGGATCTTTTCTGGATCCAAGATGATAATGTTTTAGATCGTTTTCATCACCCGATCCTTGCGAGGGCCGCTTGGTTCTCAGCTAGATAACGATCTCTTTCAACAATCACTGCATTATTTCAGCTTAGTACGTATTGGTTTTCTCATCTACTGATCTGAAGTAACCAGTAACTATAAAGAAAGCCGTAGCTTGTATAATAATGCTAACACATGATTTGAACTATATACTGTGGTTTAGCGTTGTTGAAAACATACAATATTACAAGATAAGCATAAACAGCATAGCCGTCGATGCTCCATCAGCTTAGGTGTAGACAGTCGGCGGGAAAGGGATCGTCGGGAGAGAATGGAAGGGTTCGTCGGGGGAATAAATGGAAGTTTTTAGGAACTTAAAAATTTTTCCTAATTTTTATAACATTTTTTCCTATTTTTGCCACTTTTATACCAATATTTGCAAATTTTAATCATATTTTTACCTATTTGTGCCAAATTATTCCGGCGTGGCATGTCCATTTTAAGATGGTGCGTAGATTAATCTTGAGGGTTGCCCGAATCTTAAGCGGCAACTCTCCTGCCCTCCCCTATGTTCTTTCTACAATAACTATGCATGAAACCATTCTTTGCAGACGGGTCTCAAGCAGTTGGTCGTATTATGGCATTCAAGGATTATATTTAGCAAGTTCCTGACGAGACCATTAACTAGTGCCATAGCATGTTGAACGTGTAAGGCATTTCTTTGAATGCCGTGCTGTGATACATCTAACTTTTCAGATTTATAGCATAGCTTAATTTGTATGATATATGCTGTGTTACAGTATGCTTACATGTATGTAATAGTTGTAAGATAGACAACGTTTGGTCAAAGAACTGCACTTACGGTTGCGATAAGTTCAAAAGAGTGCAACTGAACGGTTTTGTACAAGTTAAAACAACACAACCCTGCGTACAAATAGATAGGTAAGATAGGTTATGCCACAACTGACTTCTAATATGGTTTTTAGACATGAATTTCAACGGACAGCTTTAACTATATAAGCTACGTTACAACTATTTCTAAAGGTAACATATTGCTTGCAATCACCAACCGTGTCCCCAGCCATAATATGTCGAATACATGATACCTGGCAAATATGTATTAATAGCTCCTGTGACATCCTGAATTGATATAAAAATATCACTGGCGGATATGGCCACAGTCTTAAGTCAAGGCAAAAGTTAGAAAGTGATTGTCCGTCCGGCTGACTGCGCATAACTAGGGGTGAGCTAAACTATATAAGTCAAGGCAAAAGTTAGAAAGTGATTGTCCGTCCGGCTGACTGCGCATAACTAGGGGTGAGCTAAACTATATAAGTCAAGGCAAAAGTTAGAAAGTGATTGTCCGTCCGGCTGACTGCGCATAACTATGGTTGAGCTAAACTATATAATACAAGGCAAAATATATAAATTGATAGTCCGTCAGGATGACTGCGCAAAAAAAGGGGTGAGCTAAAGTATATAAGTCAAGGCGAAAGTTAGAAAGTGATTGTCCGTCCGGCTGACTGCGCATAACTAGGGGCGAGCAAACTATATAAGTCAAGGCAAAAGTTAGAAAGTGATTGTCCGTCCGGCCGACTGCGCATAACTAGGGGTGAGCTAAACTATATAAGTCAAGGCAAAAGTTAGAAAGTGATTGTCCGTCCGGCTGACTGCGCATAACTAGGGGTGAGCTAAACTATATAAGTCAAGGCAAAAGTTAGAAAGTGATTGTCCGTCCGGCTGACTGCGCATAACTAGGGGTGAGCTAAACTATAATTAAACTAGGCATTGGAAATTGTTATGATATTTTATAAAGCAAACATTACACCACTGACATTGATAATCGCAAATATTGCCATGTGCATAAACGAATGAAATTTTTTCGGGAACGTATTTGATGGAACAGAGAATCAGTGTATTTGATATAAGTGCAGAATTAGTTACTTTTTATGATCCATCAGTGTAAAATTACATCAAAATCCAGAGACTATTTAGGTTCTTTTTGAAGCGTTATTCGTGTGTGGACAGCACGACACTAAAATATTTCAGCTGAATTTTTTCAAGACCTAATTTGTTGGTGATAATATAAATATATAAGAAAGCACATTTAGCAAATAGAAACGAATGCGGTGAAATTTGGGCTCGGTCAATGTGTTTGCGATATGAATGTCTTGGATCAATTTTTGAGTTGTCACACTCCACAGTTACAGCATGATCCTAACAAGGCTGGATTTGGAGCATGGTAATATATTTAATAGAACCCAGGGCTCATCTCAAGTTTAGGGGCTGAAGTACAAAGCATGCCGTGCCGTTCTCGATGTACTAAGCCTTAATAGTCTTAGCCTAAGCTAAGGTACTTATATGAGGCATGTACTAAGTCAAAGCCTAAGTCGGAGGGCCACCGCCCCCCGAACCCCCGTTCTAAGCTGTTCTTTTTCTAATATTATAACTTCCGGCCCCTAAAGTTGACATGGGCCGAACCCAGTATGAGGCAACAGGAACAGGTTGTGCGTCAAATAAAGTGTTGCTATATTGGTCCGTATTTTTAATAGCCTTTGAAAGACGGTACTCATTGATTCAATATAATGTGTTAGGTTACAATTTCTGAAGGTCTGCGACCTTTTATAGAGAATTAATATTTATGTCAGGTAATTGGTTATATGTAATTATTGCGGCAAAGCGTGCAGTTTCGGATGTAGGCACTATAATACCGATGTACACAGATAATAATTATTAATAAACTTTATTTTGCTAATATATTAATACATTATTGAGTTATAAAATTTGAACAAAGGTTTGCGGAGTAAAGATTAATTTTCCCTGACAAAACATATCGCGGAAGCCACGCCGTGTGTCTACCGTCAATGTTCTTGGTGAAAGAGGAACAAACTTTATTGCAAATACACCGTTAAAATTCATTCTCTGTGCTTAGTGAAACCAAATTTATAGCTGCTTAAAATAATACCTCACTAGGCTTGGACTGAATTCACAGTAACTTAGTTGCACTGTACAAATATTGTTCTTGAATTCTTAATTATGCAAAAATGTTTCTGCTCAGACACGTATTTCTTTAGGCTTTAGGTTTAGTGTGTATATATCCGTTGTTTCCGTGTGTTTTATAAATTTACACGGTAAAGTCCCCGCGTGGTCGTAATGCTCGCTGCAGACTGTATATATATATGTTCAGCTTGGAAAGGTCCCACATGGCACCTTTTACAAATAAATTTAGAAAATGTTTAATCTACTGTTAAACTGCAGCTACATGGAACTTACCGCTGGATAAAAGAGCCCATATACGCTACTCTACATTAAGTTTATATTTTAACGCTACAAACATTACATGTTTGTCATGTTGCAACAGGTGCTATGTTGTTGCGTCTGAGTCATAGGTGTCCAAGGTTCGTCGATGCAAGTTCGTGTCGGGCAGGGGCAAATTTTTGAAATTTTCTATAGATTCAAATTCCTTCAATTTTACATCAATTTTTCCCGATTTTCGCTAATTTTTTCCAGTGTTTGCTAAAAATTTGCCCAATTTTAGCCCAATTTGTGTCCATTTTCCCCAAATTTCTGTCAATTTTACATCAATAAATTATGAGTAAAACATCTTTGTTACCTAAATAAATGATCATCTGCTTTTTTGAGTTTTTTTGTCGTAAATAACATAAGCGCTAGCTAGTGTAAATGAAAAGTGGTCTCCGAAGTCTATATGGTCAACGTTTATCTTGTTTTGATTGAGTTTCTGTTATGAATAACAGCACAATTGTGCACACAATGCATATAAAGTGGCTTCGAACGCTGCACTGATAGGACTGTTTGAACTTAAGAAACAATCCTAATCTTTACAAATAACCAACAGTCTGTTATAGTTATTGTGCACATAAGATATAATGCTGGTATTAATTACATAGCTAGTACATCCACCCATGAAAATGGTGTGTTTCCGTCGAAATTCTTTTTCACTGATCGTGTTTTGTAGTTAAAATTATGTTACAACACAAGGCCATGGCCTAGTTCATGATAACCTAGTTCGCTATCAGTAATCTTTTGTAACGGGTTTTCCATTTGGTTCGTGATATTCGTATATGTAAACGCAATCTTCACATTCTAATATCTACGTACACATAAAAAATAATACAATTGTGGAATTATTCAGTTTGTTGTACCCAAAGAACTAAGACGGATCCATAGCATAAGTAAGGAATGTAACGTGGATTGGTGGGTTATGGGTCGCGTGTTTCGTCGCAATTATTAAATACAATTTATTATAAAACAACTAGCATAGCCGCCTATACGTATATCTTCTTAATGCTATCGTAAAGTGCTTTCTCTAATTCCTTAAATCGATCTTCAACAACAGCTGGTCCAAGGCCGTTAGTTACATATGAATAGGCGAGATCATACTGCGGGTCCATCAGTACCATTTGACCTCCATAACCTGGATGACCGAAAGCCCAGCCTTTGTGCTAAAAATTTAAATATAACTAAATTTTAATGCACTTTTAAATAAAAGGTGAACATTGGCGATCTTCAACAACAGCTGGTCCAAGGCCGTTAGTTACATATGAAAAGGAGATATCATATTGCAATCAATACCATTGGACCGCCATAGCCTGAATGCCGAAAGGCCGACTTTTGTGCTAAAAATTTAAATATAACTAAATTTTAATGCACTTTTTAAATACAATAAAGGTGAAAATTGGCGACCTTTAACAACAGCTGGCCCAAGGCCGTTAGTTACGCACGAATAGGCGAGATCATATTGCGATCAATACTATTTGACCGCCATAACCTGAATGACCGAAAGGCCAACCTTTCTGCAAAAAAATTTAATATAACTAAATTTTAATGCACTTTTTAAATAAAATAAAGGTGAACATTGGCGATCTTCAACAACAGCTGGTCCAAGGCCGTTAGTTATATATGAATAGGCGAGATCACATTGCGATCAATACCATTTGACCGCCATAGCCTGGATGACCGGAAGGCCGACTTTTGTGCAAAAAATTTAAATATAACTAAATTTTAATGCACTTTTTAAATAAAATAAAGGTGAACATTGGCGATCTTCAACAACAGCTGGTCCAAGGCCGCTAGCTATATATGAGTAGGCGATATCACATTGCGATCAATACCATTTGACCGCCATAGCCTGGATGACCGGAAGGCCGACTTTTGTGCAAAAAATTTAAATATAACTAAATTTTAATGCACTTTTTAAATAAAATAAAGGTGAACATTGGCGATCTTCAACAACAGCTGGTCCAAGGCCGTTAGCTATATATGAATAGGTGATATCACATTGCGATCAATACCATTTGACCGCCATAGCCTGGATGACCGGAAGGCCGACTTTTGTGCAAAAAATTTAAATATAACTAAATTTTAATGCACTTTTTAAATAAAATAAAGGTGAACATTGGCGACCTTCAACAACAGCTGGTCCAAGGCCGTTAGTTATATATGAATAGGCGAGATCACATTGCGATCAATACCATTTGACCGCCATAGCCTGGATGACCGGAAGGCCGACTTTTGTGCAAAAAATTTAAATATAACTAAATTTTAATGCACTTTTTAAATAAAATAAAGGTGAACATTGGCGACCTTCAACAACAGCTGGTCCAAGGCCGTTAGTTATATATGAATAGGCGAGATCACATTGCGATCAATACCATTTGACCGCCATAGCCTGGATGACCGGAAGGCCGACTTTTGTGCAAAAAATTTAAATATAACTAAATTTTAATGCACTTTTTAAATAAAATAAAGGTGAACATTGGCGACCTTCAACAACAGCTGGTCCAAGGCCGTTAGCTATATATGAATAGGCGATATCACATTGCGATCAATACCATTTGACCGCCATAGCCTGGATGACCGGAAGGCCGACTTTTGTGCAAAAAATTTAAATATAACTAAATTTTAATGCACTTTTTAAATAAAATAAAGGTGAACATTGGCGACCTTCAACAACAGCTGGTCCAAGGCCGTTAGCTATATATGAATAGGCGATATCACATTGCGATCAATACCATTTGACCGCCATAGCCTGGATGACCGGAAGGCCGACTTTTGTGCAAAAAATTTAAATATAACTAAATTTTAATGCACATTTTAAATAAAATAAAGGTGAACATTGGCGACCTTCAACAACAGCTGGTCCAAGGCCGTTAGCTATATATGAATAGGCGAGATCACATTGCGATCAATACCATTTGACCGCCATAGCCTGGATGACCGGAAGGCCGACTTTTGTGCAAAAAATTTAAATATAACTAAATTTTAATGCACTTTTTAAATAAAATAAAGGTGAACATTGGCGACCTTCAACAACAGCTGGTCCAAGGCCGTTAGCTATATATGAATAGGCGATATCACATTGCGATCAATACCATTTGACCGCCATAGCCTGGATGACCGGAAGGCCGACTTTTGTGCAAAAAATTTAAATACAACTAAATTTTAATGCACTTTTTAAATAAAATAAAGGTGAACATTGGCGACCTTCAACAACAGCTGGTCCAAGGCCGTTAGCTATATATGAATAGGCGATATCACATTGCGATCAATACCATTTGACCGCCATAGCCTGGATGACCGGAAGGCCGACTTTTGTGCAAAAAATTTAAATATAACTAAATTTTAATGCACTTTTTAAATAAAATAAAGGTGAACATTGGCGACCTTCAACAACAGCTGGTCCAAGGCCGTTAGTTATATATGAATAGGCGAGATCACATTGCGATCAATACCATTTGACCGCCATAGCCTGGATGACCGGAAGTCCAACTTTTGTGCTAAAAATTTTAATACAACTGAATTTTAATGCACTTTTCAATAAAATAAATGTGAACATTGATGAAGACTTCATTATATATTTTAATTACTCAAACCCGAAAAATTAAATTAGTATTTCCAAGAGTGGCTTCCATCAGGTTGCCAGTATTGACTGTATATGCCAGCAGTTCATCCTTCATAGAAGACGTATTGCTTTTTTACAATCAAATGAAGCTAAGAATGTTTTCTAGATCGACATTTGATCATTTTTGTATTATAAACTTTTACGTCTAGCTTTGATGCCACGCTATATTACAAGCAGACGCCATATTGTCTCAAAGTTCAGTCCATGATATATATTTATAATCATCCGAAAACGCATCCCCCAATTTTCCTTTGAAATTACTGAAAATGCAAAAAATTAAATGCGGCGGACAAACACCGCCTGATCAACAGCTATTATTTAGTTTTTTAAATATTTAGGATACTGGTCCTCTTTGCTCTTTAATATTATCGAGCCAAACTAAGAGATTACATGCAAAAACGACATTGATTAGAATTCATATTTATAATTGTTTTTGAATCTCAATTTTAATCTTAATGAACCGATACATTACATTGTATATTTTATCTTTAATTATTGGTCCAGATGTATAGAAATCATATTTAGTCTAGCGCATTGAAATGGCTAATACAGTTAGCGTCAAGGAGGTAAGAAGTGACACTGCTTCTATCTGTCAAGGAGGTAAGAAGTGACACCGCATCTATCTGTCAAGGACGTAAGAAGTGACACTGCATCTATCTGTCAAGGAGGTAAGAAGTGACACTGCATCTATCTGTCAAGGAGGCAAGAAGTGACACTGCATCTATCTGTCAAGGAGGTAAGAAGTAACACCGCATCTATCTGTCAAGGAGGCAAGAAGTGACACTGCATCTATCTGTCAAGGAGGTAAGAAGTGACACTGCATCTATCTGTCAAGGAGGCAAGAAGTGACACTGCATCTATCTGTCAATTGACAAAATGCTCTTTGCAAGTGATCATTTGTCAATTTTGCTGCATTTCAACTATACCAAATTCTTTTGGTCTTACAGATTATATATTCAGAATGACGCCAAAAAATAACAAAAACTACGTGTGTATCGTTCAAAAATAACTTAATTTTTGAAATTTTTAAAATAGCTGACGGCTTTGATTTTAGAAAGGTTGAAGCAACCAAAAATGCTTATGCTAATTCAACCCTTGAAAATACATATATCCGGCACAATACAACCACACAATTAGGTTTACAAGCTTTGTCCTGTAATTGGATTGACTGAACGGATACCTTGTCTCTCTACTTTCTCTATAATACTCATCCGTGTTTTCATATGTATGTGGTGTCAATTTTACTCCTATCTCTCGACAATTTTCGTAAAACCATATCGTAGGGCAACATTTCCATTAACTACACCTAAAAACTACCAGCCTTTTTACTAAAACATTTTTAATTAAATTAAAATTAAAACAGACTCTGAAGACGTTCCAAACTGCCAAATACAAACTAACGCGTATGTATGGGGTTAGTATAGGGCCCCTTTTCTTCTCGGACTGGACCGATACATTGTTTGAAGTTGCACGAAATCGTACTATTGTTGTACAACGCGATGGTTCGTCTTATGATTAAAGATCTTATGGTAAAACAAGATGAAAGAAAACGAAGGACGAACGAATGAAGAAAGAGAAAGGAGGAACAAGAAACCCATCGGAAACAGCAAGTGCTATGCGCATCTGGGCAACGTAGTGTTGTACAGCGCGATGGTTCGTCTTATGATTAAAGATCTTATGGTAAAACAAGATGAAAGAAAATGAAGGATGGAAGAATGAAGAAAAAGAAAGGAGGAACAAGAAACCCATCGGAAACTGCAAGTACTATGCGCATCAGGGCAATGTACTGTTGTACAACGGGATTGCTCGTCTTATGATTAAAGATCTTATGGTAAAACAAGATGAAAGAAAACGAAGGATGGGCGAATGAAGAAAGAGAAAGGAGGAACAAGAGACCCATCGGAAACTGCAAGTACTATGCGCATCAGGGCAATGTACTGTTGTACAACGGGATTGCTCGTCTTATGATTAAAGATCTTATGGTAAAACAAGATGAAAGAAAACGAAGGATGGACGAATGAAGAAAGAGAAAGGAGGAACAAGAAACCCATCGGAAACTGCAAGTACTATGCGCATCAGGGCAATGTACTGTTGTACAACGGGATTGCTCGTCTTATGATTAAAGGTCTTATGGTAAAACAAGATGAAAGAAAATGAAGGATGGAAGAATGAAGAAAAAGAAAGGAGGAACAAGAAACCCATCGGAAACTGCAAGTACTATGCGCATCAGGGCAATGTACTGTTGTACAACGGGATTGCTCGTCTTATGATTAAA
>JASANE010019426.1:0-30781 GCA_030248225.1 Trileptium ribeirensis
TGCTTTATATTAATGATGTAACATCTTGTCTAAACAATGTTTCATTTAAAATAATTGCTGATGGTGTTGAAATATATATTACCTTTGATAAGAACGATAACTGTTTTCATGTATCATTGCAAAACGCACTTAACCTACTGTCGAACTGGTCTTCTGACTGGCAGCTTGCCATACCACCATCAAAGTGTGGAGTTTTGCATCTTGTTAAAAATAATCCAAAAACACGCTATAGTATAAATGGCATTGACTTGCCTACTTTGCATCAAGTAAAAGATTTGGGTGTAATAGTTAATTATGATCTAAAATTTAAATCTCATATAAATGCAGTGATTTCCAAGCCGTATCGTATTACTGACATGTTATTTCGTTGTTTTATAAACTGTGACCCTCATGCCTTACTGCTTTGTTATAAATCCTACATTTGACCTATTTTAGAATATTCATCGTCAGTCTGGTCACTCACATCCCTAATGCAGAAAATTAAACGCATACAGAGATATTTTACTCGAAGACTAAATTATAGAAACAACGGTGCCCCTATAAGTTACAAGGAGCGCCTAAGATTGTACAGCTATGAACCCTAAGAGCTGCGGCGTCTGCGAGCAAACCTCTGCGTAATTTTTAAATGTCTGAACGCAGATGTAAATGCTTGTCAAAACCTTTTCATGTTCTCGCAATATACCAGTACACGAGGGAACTGTAAAAAACTGGTAAACGTAAGTGTCACACCAATACAGCAAAAGATAACTTTACTCTGCGACATGTTGATATATGGAACTGTTTACCTAGCTCAGTCGCAAGTTCAGCGAATTCAAGAACTTTTAAAAATCAGTTACAAAAGGACATCAACTTGAATCGATATCTCTGCTATAACCGGAACTTAGATTAGACGTCAGAGTAGGACTCGTCCCTCTTTCTAACTTTTTTATTGAATATTCTTGGTTGCTGCATATTCATATTGCTCAATTTATTATCGATTATTTCGTTGTGCCATGTATATCTATATGCACGTAATCTTGATGTTCAATAAACTTTGACTTATCTTGACTTGCATGAGCACGCACTCATTTTCATTTTCAAAATGTTCTGCGTGATAAAAGCGCTAAAATCTGTTTTTCGGTTTTTCGTTAACGGCATTGTTGAATAAATTTAATCTGCAACAAGATAGGATATCTTGCTCTATGATTACGACATCGGATGAGCATTGTATTATAATAACGGTGATAACTCAGCAATAGGCTACTAGGTCGCGCCTAATTTTTGATAAGGCGATTGAATGATTCACATCGATAAACTAATTTGTTTGTTCCTCCGTTCACGCGTAGCAATTTAACAATGCACTGATGGCCTGCTGGAGCAGCCGTGGTAAGTCGGTCATGACCACGTCGAGCATAACGCGTGAACCAGTATGGAGACATGGCCATTTGTAACGAACAACCTGCCATAAGTTAAAACTTTGTCAACCTTGGAATGCGACTAAGAGAGATGACGATAGATAATAGATGCGACACTGATCGATGCCGTGCAGCTACGACTGATGTAGTCTAAACAGCAGGATAAAAATGTATTTCGGACAAACAAGCCTGCCTGACTTTGTCTTTAGAAATTTCGGTGTGAATCCAAAATGTTCATACCCTATATAACTACTTAAACGGAACAAGTTGCAATAATCATATATACATCTATCGGACTACCAAGCTATTAAATTCAAAGCTTTTGGTAGCTAATGGAATTTTGAAAAATTTATGCTTATGTTTATACTAAACTTATGCGATATTGTTACCTGACAAGAAACCCGGCAGACCCATGAAAATCTAGTCCGATCGCCATGATCGTGTAATAATCATACGCCGAGCGAATTTTTTAATGATAAAGGGTGCTATTTATACCTCCACCATCTACAATGAATTACTATGCTATTCGAAAAATAGTGCATAATTCCCCTTGTGCACTTTTTTATATGCAAAACAATGTACAGTATTGGAATCCCGTGCAATTATAACTATAACTAAAATATATTGTGACAAATACAATTATAACTACAACTAAAATATATTGCGACAAATGTCGGTGCTTTTTGATGACATGTCTTAAAAGCGTGCCTGCCGCTCGTGGACTAACATCATGTACTATTTTCGTCAAGGTATCGCTAATATAATTCGCAGTACTTTCATGTTCATGAAGATAATACGAAAATAATTCACAGTACTTTTACTAACTGCTCCGCAATTATCGTGAATAAAACATCAAACGTTTTTACTTAATTCCTTTTTGTTCTCAAATTATGATTAGTTATCTCAAACAAATCAATATAATATACATACATATAACACACTTATATATATATACATATATATTTGTCGTTCTGTGCAGCTTGCAAAGTAATTATATTTTATCAGGTTATATTGTCGCGCTCCGTTTGTGATTAGAAGATGCCGTCATTTAGCTTAATTGTGTTCGACCGTCTTGTCGCCGTTGTCGCCTTTTTCTTAAAGCTTGCTCGCTCGTTGTTAGATTATTACTAAGGAATATTTTGAGTGACACAGGATTTATCATTACTAATGCCGTTATTATTATTGTGCTTGTTATCATTATTATTTCATCGTTTTATATATACGTGGCTCCGCTTATAGTTTATATATACAGATCTAGAGAAGACACAATATTTTAAAGGTGCAACGTCCACACCTATTAGCGTAACGAAAATTTTAAGTTACGGCAGCCAATTATCCGCCGCAGGATGTATATATGTATCACTGCTAACAAGAACAGCCTAATACCTGCTAGTTAATAATTTATTAACCCTTTAACGCTGGAATTGGTTTGTGATTGTCGAGCAAATGTTTGACAAAGTGAAGTAGCAGCTGTAAATTAAACCCAGCTTCTTTGATTGCAAACTTTAGATTTAGAGAAGACACAATATTTTAAAGGTGCAACGTCCATACCTATTACCGTAGGGAAAATTTTAAGTTACGACAGCCGATTACCCGTCGCAGGATGTATATATGTATCACTGCTAACAAGAACAGCCTAACACATGCTAGTTAATATTTTATTAACCCTTTAACGCTGGAATTGTGTTGTGATTGTTGAGCAAATGTTTAACAAAGTGAAGTAGCAGCTGTGAATTAAACCCAGCTTCTTTGATTGCAAACTTTAGATTTAGAGAAGACACAATATTTTAAAGGTGCAACGTCCATACCTATTATCGTAGGGAAAATTTTAAGTTACGACAGCCGATTACCCGCCGCAGGATGTATATATCTATCACTGCTAACAAGAACAGCCTAACACCTGCTAGTTAATAATTTATTAACCCTTTAACGCTGGAATTGTTGAGCAAATGTTTGACAAAGTGAAGTAGCAGCTGTGAATTAAACCCAGCTTCTTTGATTTCAAACTTTGTGCGAAAACTAGTCAGTCATCTAGGAGCTGCTGCTCGGTTGCTTAAGTAATCCACCTAGCGATTAAGTAACAACGCTCCTGCAAATATGCGTTACACGACAACCTCAGTTAACACACTTACGCATCACAACATGTGCTAATGCTATTTGACGTCGTTTGGCATGGAACGGTTAGGTTGAATAGATCACCCTCCACTACGGACAATGTATCTTTGTACATGTCGCAAATATGAATATACAAATGTGGTGGTACTTTGAGGGTAACATAGGTACATGGTAATTTTAAGTTGTCGGATGGTGCTCTTCTTTTTGCCTTACCACGCTGTGGAGCTCTATTAAAAGGCGAGCGCAGGACTGCAATTACATCGCGGAAAATTAACACAGAAACAGATTTAGATAAATTGAGTTTCATGTCGATTAATAAACTATTGTGATTAAACACTAAGCACTTCGGTCGGCAAATTCCCAAATACTGCGAAAATTCAGATTTAACCCCTGTTACTTGAAAAAATAAAACAAAACAAAACACGATACATCTGGAGGCCTCGTTGTGTAATAAAGAAATATTTATTAACTTCCACAAGATATGCCTGTGAAAAGTATAGTGAAAATTTATTTGTACTGTCGGCGTCACATCTTCAGCCTAAAAATAGCTAAATGTAGTAAAAGGCATGGCTAGAAGACCATATCTTCGCTGCGATATAGTATAACGGGTTATCCTTCTTGTCTATAAAGTTATAGATTCGGTAAAAAGAATTACGAATTTTCCTGAATTTAGTCACTAACCGCGTTAGGAATAAATTAAGCAATTTTAAATGCATCGTATATACGATTACGTAAATACCCTACCCCGCCCCATCGCCCTGCGTGCTACCGGTATATTTTCATTATATTCAGCAACCATGAATACCTACAGGCCTTTTATAGGCAACCAAGTTTAATAAATGATATTTTTGGTGACAAGACAAAATCGAATACTTTGTCGCGGGTGCAGGCTAGTGACGACGGACATACCCATTCCTGGCTTAAAGTATAAACCCAACTCATTTAACAATAGAGATAACCCTATGAAACCATCGTTTATAGAAAAAAGCAAAGAAATTCTAGTAGTAAGAAATTTTAGAAAGCTCATTTTATCATGATATTTTTAAACTTGCTCTGAAATAAAATGTTTATTTACAGTTTTGCACCTCTGTATGAGCAGACGTACTTTTATGCTTTGTAGTTTCGTTCAGACGCTTGTGAGAAGTTTATAACTTAAAATGTCGTGGTTATCATATCGCCAAAGTCATACTGTTTCCAACTCGTGTCGCTTTTGCTAATATTTGGGCAACAAATTATTGGAGCAACGGAAATACCCATGAGTAACTTTGGAGGTTATCAGTGGGATAAACTATTTTGGTGATTTCTCCTGGTGGAAACATTACATGTATAAATAAAAATAGTCAAAGGTAGTAAAGCCAAATCTTTACAAAATTTCCTTAAAACTTACGTAGCTATGTTGTGTAACTGTTCGATGTGTTGTCCTTATTCGCAGTACCAACAGTTGATCCTTTCAGCGGTTGCATGACGTGAAGCGTAAAAATCAAAATTACCAGTTGAAATAAAGGATCATTGGAAAGCCACGTAATATTTACTGTAACAGTAAATCATAAACAACATGTTAGGCGACCAAGAAAATAAATGTAATCTCCAATGGGAGTTGCAACCTTTTATGTAACTATTTCACTCGCGAATAAGAAACGTAAATTTATTTAAATAATATCAATGCTCACTTGTTTGTAATATTAACCATTTAAACTTCAATGCATCACTGCTATACAACTGTATTACTTTATTTCTGTTATTAACGCCTGTCACATATTTCTTGTGTTGTAAGAACTCTCCCATAAAATAATATAAAAATCTGCCATCATAGCATTAAGTGATATTGATTTTCAAACCTTTGTCACTTATAATACACTATTTTAGCAAAAAGTATAAAGTTGTTAAATTTATTACGTAACATTAAATCATTTCAGTCGTTGAAACCACACGTGTATTAAACCATGTTTAGGCTGTTTAGATCGCTAGCGAGATCACATAACACTTTTTGGGAAGCAGTACCAGCAAATATGCCAAAACTCTGCGATAGTTTTGTCTTTAGCAATAACTGTTTCGGCTTCCGGTAAACCTGAGCGTAAAAGTGTTTGAAATCTCCCTTCATTTTTAGCACTAACTACGGCAATAATTTCAGCTTCTTGGCACTAGAGAATTTCATGCCACTTAGCTATATTAGTTAACGATAGCCGGCGAAAACAAGAATGAAACGGTTGACTCAAAGCTGATGTGAGAATGCCTAGTATTATTATGACAATATGAGGGACGACACAGCTGTAGCGTAGCGCTGGTATTGAAGTTGGTACGTTGGTATATTTGCCTTACGTCTTCGTCTCATTAGGCCACGATAACACTGACTGTGAGCAACATCAATACCTAGCTCTTATTTACATTTTTAGTTTTTTGGTGAATATCCACCGTTGTATGCTTGTTAAGGATATTGGCGACGAATTAGTTCAACCGCAGCAAGTTTGTTATTGCCAGTAATTTATTAGTTTGATTAGACATCGAATATTGCATGAAGATATGATATAATAACTTTTATTCAAAAGACTTAAAGGTACTAGAGAGGTGTTCTAATTCGAATACAGTTGCTTCGAAATGTTCTGCTGAAACGCATAGAATGCAAATGTACATTTTGACACAATCCACATGCGCAGCGCCGTCGCTAATATATTTTACCTACGAAGCACTTCTTGAATGGTACGGGTGGACTCAACAGACCAACTTAATGATTCCAAGCAGAAATATTTTTGTGTGTGCCACCAAACAATGTGGAGAGCACGGCTCCCTAATCCTTCTGGCCGTCGCCACACCAATGACATCCAGCGGCTAAATAATTTAAAACTGCAAACCAACTATGCTTGATTCTCACTGCTAGTTAGGCCATCGAAGATATAGCTAATATTGATCATCTGATTCTCTTTAGGTCTTTTATTCGCTACTTTCTAACAGTATAAACTATCCAAATCAAACGTTTTATATCGTCCGATGAATGCATGTAGATCATTGTAGGTATATTTGATTATTTCCCCATTGAAATAATTGCTTTCGCAGGGATAATATTGTGTTTAAAACAATGTAACTATAGAGGTTTACGCCAATCGCTGTAGTAATCAGATCATATGGGAAATCAAATCCACAGCGGATAATAATAATAACAGTCGTGCGTACTAGTACACTCGCACCAATTCTCGATTTTTACAAATGAAAACTAACACCGTTTATTACCAAACGGACAGTGCACTTAGTTGCGAAGTTTTAGTACCGTATGAAGAGCTATGGTCGAATCTTTTCTTGACAATTAAGAATGAAGGCGGTGAGATTTGAAGCAAACAAAATAATTTTGTATCTTGTTGGATAATGTTGTTACATCCTAATTATATTTAAAATATGTTTAGTAATTGACAGAACGGTTTATTTTAGTTGAATGGCTTGCTTTTGAAATACACCGGTGAGTTCAATTATTTTTTGAGCTTAAATTTAAATTTTAGCACAAAAATAGTTATAATAGTCCACAATTTTTGGATTCAGTTTCCGAGGATGTCTCCAAAATATAAGAGTCTTAAATATTCGGTACAGATTTGTTTCCAGATTTATGCAACTACTTTCCTCAAATAGTATATTTACCATAATTTTGGGTATATTTCCCAAATTTAGTCGTAGCAAAAGTATGGCACAAATTTTATGTCCAAGCAGGTAACAGACATATATAATTACCCAGTTTTGGTACCAAATACAGAATATTTGATGCCATGATAAGGAAATATTTCCCAATCCATAAGACTAATTTCCCATCTGACTAATCCCCATCTGACTAATTTCCCAAATATTTTGTACTGCAGCACCAAAAATTTACTACACAGATCTTCCTGGAAATGGTTTGCAACGTTAAATTTGACAGTCGCAATTGCTGTGTGTATATATAACGTTTAATTTCGACAAGATTCAGTGTAATGCAACTGCACTTCGAGTGCGGTGTTGTATGAACGCTCTACCTGTTTTACTAAATGCTCTATTTTGCTATAATGGGTCTACTATAATATGAATGCACACATATTGCGCAAAGTTCGCATGAAATAAACATTTGACTGTGTTGAAAAAATATTTTTTCACCTATTTCTACTAACACCGTAATTAGCTTCTTTCATGATGCCTTATTTTTAGAAAACAACATTTAGGCTTCAAATTTTAGTGCATGAATAATATAAGTCGTGTCAATTGAGATTGTTTCAACACAAAAAAACTTAGACATTAATTTGCTTCAATCTTTGTGCTGCAGAAACCAAAAAATTAAATTCGAAATATTTTCTAAAGACAAATATCAATTTTATTGCGAGTGAACCCATAATGCATAAGTAAACTTAAAGCGCGCCGCCTACCAATCCCTTCTGTCAACAGCAATTGGCGATCGCTTGTTCAGTATATCAGCCATCCTTAAACATACAAAAGAATGCAAAAGTAGCGTTATGTGCAACACATCCAAAGATTTAAAAACAAAACTTTGGCCTAATAACGATTAGTCCAATAACATCAATTTATCGCTTACTGACCGTTTGACATTTCAGCTGGAAAATTTATATTTTGCTATCGAACGAAAATAAAGCTACACACTACGCGAACTACACGTATTGTCATTCGTAAAACGAAATGTGCTAGCGTAAAGAAAAAATGCGAAATACAAGCTGCTACTTTGCGCGTTGTGAAACGAAATCGTGGCAAAACAGCAAAATATTTGCATTGTATTAGGTAATAGAAACTGCCCCGTTTTGTAGCCTGTCGCTTATCCGTTCCTGAACGAGAGTTTTTGAATTTGGAATTGGCTATTGAAATGATGACTGTTTTGTTCTCAAATAAAGTTTTGTGCATATTGTCAAAAGAGGATCGTAGGCGGTTCAGCTTACGTATACACGTCCCTAATTTGCTGTATATAGACAAATCTCTGTTCGCGTTACGGTTTAGGTGAACGTCTGCACAGATACCATAGGAACTCTCTCCCTAAGCAATTTATCACCGCGTAGAATGTCTTCCAAGAGTTTTCTCTCAAAAGTGTGTGTAACTGCAGAAGCGTTCTTCCTCTTTAACGAAATTTCTTCACCTATCACTAAATGTTCTATAGGATATTACATGCAGTACTCGATATGTTCGGCAATTGGCGCATTTTTATTTCTTCCAAGACAATTTATTATGAAGTCTACATCTAACATTTTCCATATTAATTTTGCGGGGCAGTACAAAAATTCTTGTTTCGAGACTTCTTCATTCATAAGACTTTCGTCATAATTGTTTTGTATTTCTAGGCTTCCTGTAATTTTTTGCATAGTGTGTTATATCTGGATTGCTGCTGTAGGTCTCCATAGCTTTCAAAAAGGCATTTATAGTTTTCATTATATATTCGCAATTATTTTTGTGTACCGCGCTGTGACTGCGCGCTCGACCTGTGAGCTTTTTCGTGATCCTGTGCGTGAATTTCTGGCAAACATGCCAGAATTCAGGAGCTTCAAAATTAAAAGCAGATGCTGCCACTGTTCACTGTTCATGCTGTCTTGTTTTCTTGTGCTTTAACAAAGTTTTCCTTTGCAACTGATTCCAATCTTTTCTTTGCATTGATTAACATTTCAGAATGCGGTAAGTTTGTGTACTAGACGTTACTGGTTGTAAGCCAAATATCAATTAAAATAGCGACGGGTAACAACAATGTGATTTAGGTAAATAGACATTCCAATTGTTGCTATTGGTGCTCGCACGTTTCGTTTTTTGCTTGAAGTCTGATGCGCTCGTCGAATCCTTGCATTTGTTGAGCCAAAAATGTTGTTATATATAGCTTGTGCAGGTAAATATGTATACAGTTCGATCTGTCAGAAGCACTGCTTCAGCCTATTTTGAAAATATATCAGCCAATGTCAGTAAATTATATCTTTCACCGCTACGGTTTGTCGATAAAAGTCAACTGCAACACTGTGCCAAACACCGATTTACAAGAGTGAATGGAGTAGAGCATTGGTCCTACTTACCCCATGAGTTTTAAGTGAATTGAAGATATAAAAACAAGCAAAACATTAATGTTATATATTATGCACGAATTACAAACTATCGTCAATTATCACGTCATTATAGGCATAATAACATCGTTCAGTCAAAAGTGAACTAACATTCGTTTATGAAAAAATTTTTTTATTACGATACGATAGCTTTCGTTGCTCGTTGTTGTACGATTCATTTAATCAATTCAACTAATTGAATTTAATAACATCGTTCAGTCAAAAGTGAACTAACCTTCATTTATCCGCTACTGCAAATTGTGCTCGCGGCCGGCTTCAATGTACACTGCTATGCTGACGACATTCAGGTATATAAATGTTTTTCTTTGTGTGAAGAGGCTGAGATTGTATCATCCGTTCAGCGCTTGTTCGTCTCGTTAAATAATTGGTTTTATGACAATAAATTAAAAATAGCTCGAAAACTGGACTAATTTATTTTTCTCGTAAACAGTACTCTGGCCAGCCGATTGTTATCAATAATGATATCATACATCCTACAGACACTATCAAGGTGCTCAGTATAACATTAGACAAGAAATTGACCTTTCAAAAACATATTGCCGAGTTATCTGGGACTTGCATGTGGCAGCTAAAAGAAATATATAGGATTCGAAACCGGTTATATGTTGATACAGCACACTCTATCTGCAGAGCGTTCGTCATGTCACGAATCGACTATTGCAATGCTTTGTACAGCGGATTACCTGCAGTCAGCCTCTCATCAATACGGCGCCTTCTCCATGCAGCAGCCAGGTTGGTATCGGGGAGTCGTCGCCAAGAACATATAACGCCCGTGTTGAAGCATCTGCACTGGTTGCCACTAGAAAAACGAATTCAATATAAAACACTTCTAATCATATACAACGCACTCACTTCCAAAACTCCGACGTATATAGCAGATATGCTAACGACTTCAATGGGAACATGACTTGTTAACGAACGAGTGCTGCGAATTGATACGATAAGAAACAATAGCTTCCAATTTCTGGGACCATCTGAATGAAATAAATTGCCGCCTGCATTACGAAATCCGAATCTTGAACTGACTCACTTCAAATCAAGACTAAAGACTCATCTTTTTCCAATAGAAACATAACATTTTGATTGAATTGATCTCAATAGCATCAAAGAACTTTACACTTTTGTGACGCTCTTGACATGATTTGATTGAATCGAACTCAATACCATCAAACAACTTTGCGCTTTTGTGACGCTTATGCGAAAAAAGCGCGTTATTAATCCATTATTATTATTATTATTATTATTATTATCATTTATGAAAAAGATTTTTGTTACGATACGGTAGCTTTCGTTGCTCGTTTTTGTACGATTCATTTAATCAATTCAATTAATTATCATTTAATAACATCCTTCAGTCAAAAGTGAACTAACCTTCATTTACGAAAAAGATTTTTGTTACGATACGGTAGCTTTCGTTGCTCGTTTTGTACGATTCATTTAATCAATTCAATTAATTATCATTTAATAACATCGTTCAGTCAAAAGTGAACTAACCTTCATTTATGAAAAAGGTTTTTGTTACGATACGGTGGCATTCGTTGCTCGTTTTTGTACGATTCATTTAATCAATTCAATTAATTATCATTTAATAACAGCCTTCAGTCAAAAGTGAACTAACCTTGATTTATGAAAAAGATTTTTGTTACGATACGGTAGCTTTCGTTGCTCGTTTTGTACGATTCATTTAATCAATTCAATTAATTATCATTTAATAACATCGTTCAGTCAAAAGTGAACTAACCTTCATTTATGAAAAAGGTTTTTGTTACGATACGGTGGCATTCGTTGCTCGTTTTTGTACGATTCATTTAATCAATTCAATTAATTATCATTTAATAGCAGCCTTCAGTCAAAAGTGAACTAACCTTGATTTACCGCAAGACATGAAAAAGATTTTTGTTACGATACGGTAGCTTTCGTTGCTCGTTTTGTACGATTCATTTAATCAATTCAATTAATTATCATTTAGATAACATCGTTCAAATAGAACAAACCACATCATTGAAAAAAAGATTCTGTAACAACCGAACCCTTCGTTGCTCGTTCTTTTGCACCTCTTAAATTCAATTTAATTATTTAATAACATGTCAAAAGTGAACTAACCTTGATTTATGAAAAAGATTTTTGTTACGATACGGTAGCTTTCGTTGCTCGTTTTGTACGATTCATTTAATCAATTCAATTAATTATCATTTAATAACATCGTTCAGTCAAAAGTGAACTAACCTTGATTTATGAAAAAGATTTTTGTTACGATACGGTAGCTTTCGTTGCTCGTTTTGTACGATTCATTTAATCAATTCAATTAATTATCATTTAATAACAGCCTTCAGTCAAAAGTGAACTAACCTTGATTTATGAAAAAGATTTTTGTTACGATACGGTAGCTTTCGTTGCTCGTTTTGTACGATTCATTTAATCAATTCAATTAATTATCATTTAATAACATCGTTCAGTCAAAAGTGAACTAACCTTCATTTATGAAAAAGATTTTTGTTACGATACGGTGGCATTCGTTGCTCGTTTTTGTACAATTCATTTAATCAATTCAATAAATTATCATTTAATAACATCGTTCAGTCAAAAGTGAACTAACCTTCATTTATGAAAATTTTTTTGTTACGTTTGGCTCGTCGTGCATTTAAGCTAATCTTAAATTAGTCTAATATTAATTTGTGAATGGTTTGTGATAGAAGGAAAAAATTTGTGCCCGGAGAAAAATTTCCTGAAACAAAAAAAATTCCTGAATGACAAATAGGAACAAATTTCCTATATTATACATGTTTTTAAAAGTCAAAAATTTTTTGGGGAAAACTTTATGTGAGGCCGAATTGGTTTTTGGAAAACGCGTACTAGCTATTATAAATTGTCTCATGTGTTGCTGGTGGGTCATTAACTAGTATTAAATGCAGCCTAGAAATTAGACAATGTACCTGAAAAATAATCACTCATACCAAATATCCGAGCTTGTCAAATAATCAATGTACTAATGGTTTTGCTGCAACTGTGAGATAAAGGATGACTATTTTACTAATCAAAATATACTCGCTAACCGTTTCTTTTCCCATTATACTTTAAAGGTGTTTTTCTTCTACCTCTATTTATACGCACTGCACAAACTTTTTGTTCTTTCGCTAATGCGTTTCTTATTTCTACGCAATGTCGTTTGTTGTTCGGATGGAATAAAATAAAAGGTTGTTTCAGCTTCCCAATTTGTGTATGTGTGTTCTAAATGTTTTTGTGCTCCATTTTGTTTGTTGTTGTGTTCAAAACCTATCTATCCGGCTCGCGTTACCATAAAATGGCTCTGAATGATGGCCTATCTACACAAGGCGGTTGGTTTATGTGCTAATGCGAGTACACACAATATAACCCCGAAATGCTTTTCACTGTTGTAGCGTCTCACCCTGGCGTGGTGGTATGTAGTGAAGCCAATATATGCGTCTCCGTCGTAGCTCACTTCTGTAATGAAAAATGTTTTCTTTGTATATACACAACATACCATCAAGAGTGGGAATTTTAGGGCAAATATTGTAATAGTACTAGTTTTGGTTTTAGTCTTTCACGGTACAACAGTTGTTGGTTTTTCTCACAATTGATGTGGATACATTTCGCCTGCTCCTGTAAAAAAAGGCGCATGTACATATTTCATGTTTAGAGATGACTGTTCTTGTACTAACAACATTGGCTAATTTAAAATTTTGGTTGGGTGGCGGAGTGGTAAAGCACGTTCGAGTCACATGATTTAGTAGTGGCATAGAACATTTTTATGTTACGCGTACTATATGATGGTCAGATTATATTATTTTTATTATATCACGTTTAATTGTACTGTCAATAATAAGGGAGGGCCCTGATATTTTTCGGGGACGGGCGGTGGCGCCCTAAATACGCCAGTGACTACCAATGATCTTTCTGGTTGCTTGGAATCCCAATACAATTTCGACGCCTATATTATTTATTTATTATCAGTTACAACTTTTGCGTAACATGTGGTGTTTGCTGGTTAACATAAAAATAGCAGTCAAAGCCGCATTTACGCCCTTCTTTTAAAGAAACCTTAACTGCATTAACGTAACATTCTCTACCCTTTGAATCTTTTATTCCATTAGTGAAATTCTAATCTGAATTTCACAGAATTTGCCCTGACACCCATTTCATCGCAGCCCATTTGAACAATCGTAATTGTTAATTTCTTAATGTAGTTTTGTATGTGTCGAAAACAAAAATTTTGTCGTCATCTTACAATCAATCGTACGATGTGTATTTAATTTATGCGTACGATAAGCGAGAGCTAATAACTGTAATCTATTTTCTACCTCCTGTTCATGCACGCTCATAGGAGGCTGGGAAGTTTATCTCCTCTTGAGGCACTTGAGGCCCTCTCTCCGAGATGTATTCTGACAACACCCACCACTCAACGGCGCCGCAGGCACGAACCCGTAGGCGTCCATGGCGCGGCACAAAATGAAATCGAATCTTTAGTTTTAGAATTTGATGTATCTATTACCTATGTCTGTTCGGTTTCAAACAAATATGGACAAGCTAAATCGTCAAGACATCGGTACAGAAAATAATTACCGTCTCACATGCGCTGACCCACTGTACGAAAGCTTCAAGTCGGTAACACTTTAACTTAAAACTTCTGGGTATCAAGCAGATGCCGCTTATCGGATTACCAATCAGCCTTTTTAAGGATTATAACATATACGTAAATTCTATACGGAGGTGCTGTTACCAGCTAATCAACTAGCTAAAAATTTGAATGTAAATACTTGCAGAAACAGAAAGGCGAAAAGGCCGAATTTAAAATCCTGATGCCTAGCTATGTAATAATAGTAAGAAAATTAAATCGTTTGGACTGTTAACGCCCCACCTTTAGCTTGCGCCTAGCCAAAAGTACTACACGATAGAACTGAAGGACTGTATTTATGTTAAAAAACTTAGATGACTTATGCTTATATTACGTAAAAATGGTTTTATAAAAAATAGCGTATTTAATAGTTTATACAAATAGTGTTTACAAAAATATTGCATAAATTAAGGTAGTGAATTCCAATTTAGTTGGGAAACTCTTTTGGTGTCAGTTTAGAAATTTGTCAAATATTATTTATTTTATAAAAGATGTATTAAAACATTAAAACAATGTTGTCTTAAATCTTTGCTTCAAAGAGTTGTTTCATGCGCGATAACGAAGTGGAAACACTATGTCCACAATTCCCCGATTTTAGACAACATAACTGGCCCGCCGCAGTTTTAGTCAAGAAAGTGAAATGTAGACCAGTACTTTTAGTCTTTTGTAGTATAAGTTTTCGCCAAACTGATCTTAGGTACTGTTGTCCCCGCCCAGTCTTTGCGACATGCCTGGGCTCTCAGATTTATTTGTATATTTTGAATTACAGTTGTTTCTTTTATTCGAGTAATATATAGCTGATGTCGGATCCTTAATTTGCCTTAGTAGTAATTGCACTGATGTTTATTTTATTTTCCGTATTAGCAAGACACATGTTTTAATGTTTTGACGTTAATTATAAACATAAATATTCAACGGCTTAAGAAAGACATAACTTTACCTATAGGTATTTCATGATTTAGAGTTCGTTATTGTATAATTCCATACATCGTTAGCGAGCGAAACATTCAATCACGCAAACGACCAACCAGAATACATATTATAAAATTATACACATATATACATATGTATATATAATTAACAAGGCTAATTATATTACAAAACTTTCATCAAAAGCTTAATTTGCTGTTGCTTGCTGCTGTTTCTGTTTTACTTTGAAACTTCTTCGACGGAAGGTGATATCTTCCTATTATTTCGTCCCATGGTGTCGGCAACTTTGCTTTATCAGTACACAGACGCTGAGAGTATGTGCTCAAGTCTTTCTGTAAGCATGTTTTTGTTTAGAAGCATGTTTTTGTTGTTTAGAATTACTGTTTTGTTGGCGGATGAGAGAGTTAATCGAATAATACCGGACAATGTCGCTGTAGCATAATAATTTACTATCCTTGTGATAGAAGAAAGTGATAAATACAAGCCATATGTAGCGAGCTATTGCACAATCTTGATATATTTATATTTTTTAGTATATATATTTATGTGCTACATCAGCATTTCAATTATGCCAGTTTTACGCAACACTTTTTCGCATCCAATGATTCAGCACATCTGGACACAACATATATGCGCAAAGTGAAATCTCGGCAAAACAGGAATGTGTTTTATTCATAAACACCTCTGAGATAACAAAGTCCTTTTCCGAAAGCAAATTTCGGTTCAACATAGTTTTTAGAACACTGGTCTGCATTGCATCACGTAGACTATGCTCAAAACGAATTGTGTATGTCGTGTGTTCTCGTTAGGGATTGCCAGTACCAATCGGACGAAGGAATGATGCCAAAGAGAAATGAAGTGTCATAACACACAGCAGAAAATAACGCATGCAAAACGATGTTATTTTATGTCTTTCATGAAATATCTAACAATTTTTACACATATTTAATTCAATAAAATGTTTAAAACTTTCACAAAATTGCCGTAGGGTAGCTGAAGAATTCGTGGTTTTATAATTTTCATAAATATTGTACATTTGGTTAAATAGTTAGGTAAAGTTATGGCACGCACCCGTGTTTCGTCCTACATTAAATGCCATCTTGAACAACTTGGCAACGATTGTATGCAACATAGCGTGCATCTATACTCTTCTTAAACAATCGACGTCAGTATGTTATAAACGTCTCTGCAGATATATAATATTTGACTCAATTGCGTTTTCATGAACCTAGCTTTCAAGTGCAGATTGACAAGATATCCGAAATAGTGCTTTCATACTTCAAAAATATGGCTAATGACAGAGAACGAAGACATCACTTTTTTGACAGGCAAAGCAGAGCTGATATCTCTAATCCATCGTTTTTGCGTTAGCTATAACTATAAATCCTGAGGGCAGTCTCACAAATAGTATTATTATAAAAAAGCCATAAATGAGAGTAGCATGATCTAAAATGCGACATTCGATATTTGACAAATAGCATAGTGTTGTAGCTTGGTTTGCTGAGCATTCAGAGATTTGTAAGTATTGTTGCTGTAGCCTTTATAGCAAACGAGATGGCAAACGTGAATACAAATTCTTGTATGCACGGCTAGCCATGCTAAAATCAAATGGTTATATAGGTGTAGCATATTTTATATAAGTGATGTTATATTCTGTGCTGTATCATTGTACAAGATTCCACTATCACCATCTATCTCAACTGGCACCTACCTTGTGTCAACTGAGTGTATAGTGTAATGAATGTTTTCACGTGCTTTATTATCCACTGGCTTTGTGACGTTACTTATGGAACAGGGTTATTAAAGCTACTAGATAACTCAGTGAGTTGAGTACACAACTTCCAATCGTACAACCCGTATTCGATCTCTGTTGCCGGCTTGAATTTCTCAAACATTGCACGAAACACAAATTAGTTCACGCGTTAAAGGGTTAGCTTAATAATAGAGAAACTGTGGCGTTTTAAATTTGATATAACCCGTACTAAGGCTTCAATGAAGTGTGTTTGGTTTTGTACTCGAAAGGTTTTTTTATCTATTAGACAAGATATATAAATAGCTGTAAACACTTATGTTCTGTTAGCATAAGCGCGAACATGATATCAAGTTTCAGTTATACTATTAATTTACCAGGCGCGTTGTCAGATTTATTGCATCATTATTAACTGAACAAAGGTAATAATAATTACACACTTTGAAAATTTTGAAAAGCAAGCGCTTCAAATGTTTAAAAAAAATTCATTCTACTTGTTATTTGGTTTATACGTTTAAATCGCCAAAAATTATGCTATCTAAAAGTTGGTTATATATTTTACAATTTCCAACAATCATTCGGTGCGCTGATAAGGCTAATTAACATCAAAATAAACGAATGACCGAAACATTACCAAAGCCTCTAAGTTTTCTCTGCCTCACGCTTTAAAACGTACTGTCTACATTATGCGGACTACATGGCAAATTGATGGTATCATATAAACAGGAGTCTTAATTGCACTATGTTTTGTAGAATGATGTATGTATAAGGTATAAGTGTTTAATGGGTTGCGTAAGATGAATTGTTTGGGTATGGGTAAGAAATTTTTATACATTTACATCTCTGCATGAATCCCATGTTTATGTTTAAAATTTCTAAAAATAGTTATATGCGCATATACATCCATACACTATGCAGCGTTATAATCTCCCCGCTGTTTGGAACTTCTGTTCCCATGTAATCACGACCCTACCATATAGACAGTCAGGGTGACACCCATACTGTAAATCAATTACCGAGGGTGCGCGACACACCCCTGGCTACAACATTTTTCTTCACTGTGTCGTACACACCCTTAGCTACCAATTTGGCGTCAATTACTGTGACGGACACCGTCTATAGCTAATGCGGTTTTTTAGTCAACTATGCTGTATAATTTATTTTAATTCTCGACATTTGTATCTAGGCCATATGAACGTTGATGAAATAATACCGCACACTGTCAATAAAACTTCAAGAAAACACGGCGTGCTTGACAATGTCGAGAAGTGACAACACCCCTAGTTAGCTACCTTTAAAAATTTTATAAAAAACATGGTGGTGTCTATGACATCCCGTTGTCGATAGTGTGCCTTACACAGTGTGGTGTACATAGGTTCCAAACGGTGGGGACATGGTAACGCGAATGCCGCACTGGACATAGATTTTTAGTGGTTGCTTATTCTTCGACTGTTATATAGCGTTAGTTTTATCATATTTCTTTATTAGGTTAGCGCAAAAGAATTTTACAATTCACACAAAGTTAATTTTAATTTACGCCGCATCAGATGCAAAGGCTTTGGATCTTTGAAAAAAGTTACCCCAAAAATTCTGGCCAGCTCCTGCTTCTACATTCCGAAAACAGGTCGCACCTTTCTTTCCTTAGATACGTGGAAATAATTAGGAGTTCCGGCTACTTAATCCATAAAGTTTCCAAACATTGTGCCGAAATTGGAAACAGCCAAGGGCAAGCTACAGCTGGCGAACACATATTAATGGCTACCTTGGCAGTGCCTTTTTTGTGTGCATCTGCGAAATTAATTCAAGGAAGATGAATATATAATATGCAGATTTATTTATATTACAGAACCTTATTAACAAAATTTCAAGAGATATTAATGGTTCTATGTATTTCGCTTTAATAAATAGCATCCGCGTTACAATTACATTTTCATATCAAAGACTGCTCATTATTTAAATCACGGAGATTGACAAATAGGCACATCTGATTGTAATCTACTCGCAATATTAATAATAGTAACTGTTTAGAATAAGATTTATCGTATAAAAATAGCAACAATAATATTCAGCAGTGGCAATTTAGTGGATATCTCTAAAATGTGGGAGAAAATTGCTGCCGCAATCTAAATCAAACCGCATGAATAATCCAGGCGGTGCATCACCCACAACGTCCGCAGCTGTCGCAGGTGGCGACGGAACCAACGTTGTCCAACATAGCGAGGGCCATGATACACATCGCAGCGACAAATCTGGATCGTCAATCAAATCGTTTATGAAGAGGTTGAAGCCTGGAAAGTAAGTCAATTTTTTGCATTATTTTGGATAAAATTTTGAATTTTCACACGGCGCTACTATAATAATGGTACATTATTATTTAAACAATGCGATTTGTCATTGTATAATGGGAAAAATTTAATGGTTTTCTTCCGTACAATCAGAATAACAGACCATCTGTAAATAAACTGAACAATCTTAGGGCAGACCCGCCCAAACCCCGACGTGCTACGCCTTAGTGAAGCCTGGAATCAATCAAACCGTCGAGTTCCGGTTCAAGTGAGTAGGTATGGTTCACCAGCCGAAGTCATTCTGGTTCCCCGTGGTCGTAGGTAGAATACAAACGCACCTATTGGATATAATAGATCGTCAATTTTGCATGAATTATTGCGTTAAGTTAGGGTTGGAAAATTTTTACCTGAGGCGACCGCGGTCAAAAATTTGCCATGGAGTACTTATGGACTTCATTCAATCTAGGTGATGCGTTACAAGTTTACCGTTTGCCGGCTTGTTTAAAACTTTTTAGCTTACTAGAAGGTTCGGTACTCACACCGCTTTTGAGCTCCAACGGCTTTAAGAACTAGGATGGAAGACCGGGACTTGTACGGGCATCACCGAGTCTGCGGGTTAAATGAAAGTCGTTGATTTCATTGTGAGCTAAGATAATTTGGGAAGGGAGAAGAAGGACAAATTTTAGGCTGAGACTACTTGAGTCAAAGGGATAACCACGTCGAAGACATGCTTTTGGGTTTGTCTTGCTGTTTTGGTTTATATGGTCACTTGGTTTTGCGCAGTTTAGTGATTTCGATTTTGTACAGTATATTTCAGGTCTATACATATCTCGTGGCGTAATTGTGACATTTGTAAAAACATCGAGTTATACACAGAAGGCCCGGAAGGCTGGCTTAGAGAATTACCTGCACTTGTGTACCGTGGATACTAGGATGCGTAGTAAAGGACCCGTTGCGCCTAGGATGTATCTGGAAGACAATTAACTTTACCTAAGATTTAGCAAGCATTGTCCTATGGAATTACGCATTAGCGAACAATCTTAACTTAGCTTCGGAATAGGACGTCACTATCAGAACCCGATCATGAACGCATTCGCGATTTAAACCCTCGGAACCGAGATTCAATGACAGGCGCAGATCCTCGTTGTTGTAGGGCATTTCGCTCAATGGCATCGCTCGTGCGACGGGAAATGGCGAGAAAAGGGTGACTCTCGTGGCATAGGCCTACCGGGTGGAGCTAGAGTGTCGTATCCAGTCGCCTGAATGTAAGGATTTGTAGGATTCAGCAGCAGGAACCATGCCATGTGGACTAGGTTACCCGTCCGAAGGACTCGATAGAATTAGCCAGTTTCACCGTGCTCATGGTCTGCTATTAGGCCACTGTCCTCGTTTCTGGCAGGACATAGGTCCCGTCTCTATGCGTTATTAGGGCTCGCCCAAATAGGAGAATCCCAGAACGTTGGCATTAGGGCTTAACTAATGGTCACGCTTACCTAGAGTATATGTTACATCGAGAGTGCCCACCCCAACCAAAGTACTAAGTTACCGTCGTCTCTCGACGGCTATTGGTTGTAATTTATACATGATCGGTCATCCGTCTGAATAGGAAACTACAAGAACTAGTGTAGGACCCGCTTATAAGGGCAATGTTCCAATATGGTCGCTTGAGGTCAAGAGTATCTCTGGAGCCTAGTGAGGGTAGGGACACTCACCCCATTGATCAAACTTTTTTAATTTGGCACTGACTGGTTGTATCGATTAATGTACGATAATTCCATATCTGGTTCCGCGTATCTCGTTTTATAGTGATTTTATTCATACTCATGCGTTTTTCTATTTTGGTTTGGTACTACTAGCGTACAAAACACAATCCTTGTCCTCCGCTCACATTCGCAACCTATACCCCGTAACTTGGGGACACCCCGCCGCTCGTTTACTTACTTTCTTTGAATAGTGTCAGCGCCGCACGCTGTGGAGAGCGAACTTCGAAGCACGCCAGGAAGCATTACCCGTCGCATTGCTGAAATAGTTATCACTGACATTGGGCGTCCTGGGGATGGCAGTTCCTGGTCCGGTACTTACGGCGATCGCACTCGCTCAGGCCACCCTTCTTCCACTTGGATATTTATAACATGTGTCGTCGCATGCCATTCCTTTGATGCCCTCGCTTAGCTTGTATTGTATATAGATTGAAATAATATCTTGAAAAACACTCACTGTGTCCCGGGTTGGTTACTCCAGAAGCGTTATATTTCTGATCCGTCAGGTCCAGGAGGACGAGCCAACCCTATGCACCACGGCCTGCGGATGATAATATCCCACGCCTTGACGGGTACGGTTTGCCACCAATATTAATTTAATAACGGTAAAAGTGCGAGAAGAGTCCGCGGAACGCTTAACCAGTGCAAAAGTTCAGAAGAATGCTCAAACATTAATCGCTTTTACAAAGTTACTTTGTAAAATACTTTAAGTAAAAAGACGACGGTGGCTGAACAAACCAATAACTAAAGCGTCCGACACTAAACTTCCAGGGGCGGTCGGAACCCTGTGGGGCCACATAGCCATAACCAGATCGGGTGAGAGGCCCAACCGAATGCAGCTGAGAATAAATCTCTATTAATACCGAACACAAGTTTACAGCTAATCTTAGGATAACAAAGAACTGAACAACTTCCAAATGATACTAGCATAGGGAACAACGGTCTGACATTATGACCTGTGAGCAGGTTTCGATGTCAACCTCCCTGGGAGACCTCAGTAATCATGCCGAAATACTAGACACGTGCGCAACCAATCGGCGGGGTCCGAACACACCTCGTGAAGCGCGCCTGCGGCCTTCTAAGCTCCGTAGCTTCTTGTGTCCGACCAAGAAAAGTGCCAAAATCGCCAAAGCTATGGTCCACCCTTGAGGTTATGATAGCCGGGGTCGTATGGGCATGGTGTTAGGAAGTTGCGCCATGCAGCTGCGTACCGTTATTACATAATAAGGGTGTCAGGTATTTCGCAAAAGCAGGCTCATCGTCAAATCAAGAACTTTATTGTTCGAGAAAACTCGGCCGATTGTTATAGGCTACATATTAACCGAACAAATTACGCAAGTTAAAATTGGTCATAACTTGATAAAGGCGCAAGGTAGTGCACATGGAGATTATCGTGGTGCATAAAAAATTGGCCCTTATATATGGTATGCAGCTACTCCGTAATTTATGCAAATTATATAAGCTTTCATGTGTCGTAACGAATATCAGTGCTAGGTATCTCACAAAAGCAGGTTCAATAAAAAACTCGCTATGAAAAATTTTATTTCACATGAAAAGTTGATTGATCGTTATTGACTACATATCTATCCATCAAATTATACAAATTCAACAATCGCCCGACATGTGGAAGTTTTGTCCACGTAGAACCTGCATACCGTACAATATAGTACACAGTACACCACCACACCACTTTTGGCACTAGCGTAGAAACGCACTACCGTAACTTACAACGACTGATGCATGTAATATTACAGTGCAGATGAGCTTAAAGCCGGGTTCGGGTATTATCAGCCCCCTCCACTTAGTTTTAGGTTTGGCGTAAAACTTATCTAAAATGTGAATCTCAGATTAATGCTTAGGCTTGCATACCGGAAATGGTATAGGTTGCTCTCCACATATTGCGTTAAAGCAGAAGCTTTCTTACACTATTTTTAATAATTTTATATAGCGTCCAGACGCCATCGATGTTCCTGTGTGGTATCATAGATACAGCCAAAGTTCATTTAGTGAAATCAACAACAAACAAGAACTAAGACTAAACACTGCGTATTCCGATTGTATGCAATGAATACGTTCAGACAGTGTATCACGTATGGCTGTACGTCCATAATTTACTCACCTATCAACTCTGCCGCTATTTACCCTACGTGAGTAGCCTTTCCAAACTGTGTCAGTGAGGTCCCCTAACTCTTTGAGCGAGGTCCCCCATACCACGTCAGTGACACATTTTTGTTGCTAGATTTTCATCACTCAAATTGAACAAAAACACAGCACAAATCTTTAATATACCAACAAAGAAATTTATTTCCTGCTGTTTAAGTGTTTCCGTTGTATATATACTTGTAGCTTGTCTATAATGCTAGAACTGCAGCAAACTCGTACCTTAATGAGTCACTCATTGATACTAATTTGATTACAATCAAGGTCCGACCATTTCGCTATCGTGCAACATGAGGAGCCCCTATCCGAAAGCTCGCTGATGAGAACCCTAGCTCTGCTCCAATATTACTGAACATTTGAGGAGCTAAAGCTTGCCGCTGTCCAGAACGTTCATTTTTAGAAAAATGCTGCGCACTTACGTCTATTACATAGCGTTGCCATGCATAAAGATGATTCCAAAATAAATTGTTTATGTAATGCCACATATATGTATTTGGCTTATATTTAAGCTGTTTTTATAGTTAACGAATAAACAGAATTGTTTTCACATTTATTTCAAATATTGAATCAAACCAATTATAAAACGTTCAAATATTTTCTTTCAGCCCATAGCATAAGTGTTTTTCTTAATCTCAATTTTACATAATTTTCAAAATTTGTAATCACAATAGACTTATTTAAAAATTAGTATTAGTTATATCAAACAAAAATAATCTCTAGCGCACAACCAGCCATACAACTCAATAGCTCATAGTGAAAGATCCACAAGCCAGATCAGAACTTAGAAAGAAAACCCCCCAATTCAATTATCAATTTACCAATTACGCCAATTTTTATTCCCCCAACTATATTAACTTATCCGAGAGAAACTCACCCTAAATAATATCACACACACTCCCATAATAAAAAAGTAGTTACAAATATATTAACTTTATAGAATCTCTAGAACCTAGTTATTCCTCATTAGACGCTAACCAATAAGTATTCTCACAGACCACAAATCTCAAAAGCAAAGCGTCAAATCAATCAATACCATATAGTCTTACCAAAGACGATCAATCTAACTACAACAACCTCTATCCAAATTAAACATAAAACAAAAACAGACTCAATCAATATTCAATCTTAAAGAAAAATATCAATATATCAATATCAGATTAATATAGCATAAATTCCTATTAAAAAACAAGTCAATTCTCTAAAGTCCTTGCTTTTTTTTTTCTTCGCACCTATCTCATAATTATTACAATAGCTATTCAACCGCAATCATTAGTAGAAGCCCGAACAATTTCAAACAAAAAATCCACACACCCCTCCAGTCGAGTTTCAGAAAAACGAGTTCCGCAAACTAATACCTATCCATTAGCTACCAGAAAATAGACAAAAAACAAAATTAAAAAAATAAAACAAAAAATTCAGCTCCCCAATACTCTTCCCTACGAGCATCCCTCTGACAACCTCTGGCCCTCCCCTAACCGACATCTCACACCTAGAGCTAATAAGATATCGGCGCTAAGAGATTATACTTTCAAGCAATAATTACAACAAACTACATAACTAAAATCACACAGATACAACTATTTAAAGCCAACAAATCACACAAATAAAAATAGCATACGAAAAACACCGTACTCAATCACAACAGCCAAAATAAACGTATAAATCAAAAATAAAAAAACAACTATCAACTATCAAAACAGCAAATATAAGCCAAATACATATACAACATAAACAATTAAATCATTTTCATCAACGCTATAATAGACTATGCACAGCATAAAAAACGTACAGCCAAGCTTTCAAGCCCCATCACTCAAATGTTCAAGTAATATCTGGCCAGAGCCAAGACTAGGGTCCCCTACATCCCAAGCGAAGCTTTCGACGATAGGGGCCTCACTCCATGTTGCAACGATAGCAAATACCACATAATTCAAAATATCAAAAACTCATAAATACGACCGCATCTAGCATAATAGAGCTACAATATATACAACAAACACTAAACAGCAAAATAAATTCTATATAAAGATCTTTTCAATTAGAAAAATCATAAATACACTACCTTACATCTCATACAACACACAACCTCCTCAAAAAACCTCACTACACAAAAACACCACAAAATAGCACAAAAAAAAACACAGCCAACAACACAACACAACAAAACCAACCCAAATCGAATGGCGTCTGGACGCTATATAAAATTATTAAAAATAGTGTAAGAAAGCTTCTGCTTTACACGATATGTGGAGAGCAACCTATACCATTACCGGTATGCAAGCCTAAGCATTTATATTAGCTTCACATTTTAGATAAGTTTTACGCCAAACCTAAAACTAAGTGGAGGGGGCTGACCCGAACCCGGCTCTAAGTTCATCTGCACTGTAATATTACATGCATCAGTCGTTGTAAGTTACGGTAGTGCGTTTCTACGCTAGTGCCAAAAGTGGTGTGGTAGTATACTGTGTACTATATTGTACGTTATGCAGGTTCTATCATGGACAAAACTTCCACATGTCGGGCGATTGTGGAATTTCTATAATTTGATGGATAGATATGTAGTCAATAACGATCAATCAACTTTTCATGTGAAATAAAATTTTTCAGTAGCGAGTTTTTTATTGAACCTTCTTTTGTGAGATACCTAGCACTAGATACTCGTTACGACACATGAAAGCTTATATAATTTGCATAAACCAGAGTAGCTGCATACATTATATAAGGGCCAATTTTTTATGCACCACGATAATCTCCCTGTGTACTACCTTGCGCCTTTATCAAGTTATGACCAATTTTAACTTGCGTAATTTGTTCGGTTAATATGTAGCCTATAACAATCGGCCAAGTTTTCTCGAACAATATAGTTCTTGATTTGACGATGAGCCTGTTTTTGCGAAATACATGACACCCTTATTATGTAATAACGGTACGCAGCTGCATGGCGCAACTTCCTAACACCATGCCCATACGACCCCGGCTATCATAACCTCAATGGTGGACCCTAACTATTACGATTTTGGCGCTTTTCCTGGTCAGACCCAAGAAGCTTTGGAGCTTAGCAGGTCGCAAGCCGCGCTTCAGGCAAGGTGTGCTCAGGAACCCCGCCGATTGGCATAGCGCATGTCTAGTATTTCGGCATGATCTGTGGTCGGCCTCAGGAGGTCCTGACGAAACCTGCTGCCACAGGTCATAATGTTAGATCAGATTTTCCCTATGCTAGTCTCGTTTGAAAAAAAAGTTTGTTTAGTTCTTTGTTGTCCTAAAATTAGCTGTAAACTTGTGTTCGGTATTAATAGAAGTTTATTCTAAGCTGCAATAGGCTGGGCCCCTCACCCGATCTGGTTATGGCTTTGTGGTCCCCACAGGGTTCTGACCACCCCTGGAAGTTTAGCGTCGGACGATTTAGTTATTGGTTTGTTTCAGCCACAATTCTCTATTTACGTAAAGTATTTTACGTAGTAAATTTGTAGGCGTGATTAATGTTTGAGCGTTCTTCTGAACTACTGCACTGGTTAAGCGTTCCGCGGACTCTTCTCGCACTTTTGCCGTTATTAAATTAACATTGATGGCAAACCGTACCCGTCAGGGCGTGGGAGTGTTCTCAAATTTCGCAGGCCATAAGGTGCATGGGGTTGGCTCGTCCTCCTGGACATGACGGATCAGATATATAACGCTTTCGGAGTAACTAACACGGGACACAGTGAGTGGTTTTCAAGATGTTATTTCAATCTATATACAATACAAGCTAAGCGATGGCATCAAAGGAATGGCATGCGACGACACATGTTATAAATATCCAAGTGGAAGAAGGGTGGCCTGAGCGAGTGCGATCCCTGTAAGTACCGGACCAGGAACTGTCATCCCCAGGACGCCCAATGTCAGTGACAACTAATTCATCTATGCGGCGGGTGATGCTTCCTGACGTGCTTCGAAGTTCGCTCTCCATAGCGCGCGGCGCTGCCACTATTCAAAGAAAGTAAGTATACAAGCGGCGGGGTGTCACCAAGTTACGGGGTATTGGGTTGCTAATGTGAGCGGAGGACAAGGATTGTCTTTAGTACGCTAGTGCCAAACCAAAATAGAAAAACGCGTGAGTATGAATAAAATCACTATAAAACGATACACGCGGAACCAGATATGGAATTATCGTACGTTAATCGATACAACCAGTCAGTGCCAAATTAAAAAAGTTTGATCAATGGGGTGAGTGTCCCTACCCTCACTAGGCTCCAGAGATACTCTTGACCTCAAGCGACCATCTTGGAACATTGCCCTTATGAGCGGGTCCTACACTAGTTCTTGTAGTTTCCTATTCAGACGGCTGACCGATCATATATAAATTACAGCCAATAGCCGGTGAGAGACGACGGTAACTTAGTACTTTGGTCGGGGTGGGCACTCTCGATGTAACATATACCCTAGGTAAGCGTGACCATTAGTTGAGCCCTAATGCCAACGCTCTGGGATTCTCCTATTTGGACGAGCCCTGATAAAGCATAGAGACGGGACCTATGTCATGCCAGAAACGAGGACAGTGGCCTCATAGCAGACCATAAGCACGGTTAAACTGGCTAAGGCTATCGAGTCCTTCGGACGGGTAACCTAGTCCACATGGCATCGTTCCTGCTGCTGAATCCTACAAATCCTTACATTCAGGCGGCTGGATACGACACTCTAGCTCCACCCGGTAGGCCTATGCCACGAGAGTCACCCTTTTTCTCGCCATTTCCCGTCGCACAAGCGATGCCATTGATCGAAAGGCCCTACAACAACGAGGATCTGCGCCTGTCATTGAATCTCGGTTCCGAGGGTTTAAATCGTGAAATGCGTTCATGATCGGGTTCTGATGGTGACGTTCTATTCCGAAGTTAAGCTAAGATTGTTCGCTAATGCGTACGTCCATAGGACAATGCTTGCTAAAACTTAGGTAAAGTTAATTGTCTTCCAGATACATCCTAGGCGCAACGGGTCCATTACTACGCATCCTAGTATCCACGGTACACAAGTGCAGGTAATTTTCTAAGCCAGCCTTCCAGGCCTTCTGTGTATAACTCGATGTTTTTAAAAATGTCACAGTTACGCCACGAGATACGTATAGACCTGAAATATACTGTACAAAATCGAAATCAATAAAATGCGCAAAACCAAGTGATCATATAAACCAAAACAGCAAGACAAACCCAAAAGCATGTCTTCGACGTGGTTATCCCTTTGACTCAAGTAGTCTCAGCGTAGAATTTGTCCTTCTTTTCCCTTCCCAAATTTTCTTAGCTCACAATGAAATCAACGACTTTCCGTTAACCCGTAGACTCGGCGATGCCCCTACGAGTCCCGGTCTTCCATCCTATTTCTCAAATCCGTTCGATTTCAAAAGCGATATGAGTACCGAACCTTCTACTAAGCTAAAAAGTTTTAAACAAGCCGGCAAACGGTAACTTTGCAACGCATCGCCTAGATTGAATGAGGTCCATAAATACTCCAGGGAAAATTTTAACCGCGGTCGCCTCAGGGAAAATTTTTCCAAGCGTAACTCAACGCAATGATTCATGCAAAATTGAGGATCTATTATATCCAATAGGTGCGTTTGTATTCTACCTACGACCACGGGGAACCGGAATGACTACGGCTGGTAAACCCTACCTACTCACATGAATCGGAACTCAACCACTTGATTGATTCCAGGCTGCACTAAGGCGTAGCACATCGGGGTTTGGGTGGGTCTGCCCTAAGATTGTTCAGTTTATTTACAGATGGTCTATTATTCTGATTGTACGGGAGAAGACCATTAATTTTTTACCATTATACAATGACAAATCGCATTGTTTAAATAATAATGTACCATTATTATAGTAGCGCCGTGTGAAAATTCAAAATTTTATCCAAAATAATGCCAAAAATTGACTTACTTTCCAGGCTTCAACCTCTTCATAAACGATTTGATTGACGATCCAGATTATCGCGCTGCGATGTGTATCATGGCCCTCGCTATGTTGGACAACGTTGGTTCCGTCGCCACCTGCGACAGCTGCGGACATTGTCGGTGATGCACCGCCTGGATTATTCATGCGGTTTGATTTAGATTGCGGCAGCAATTTCTCCCCACATTTTTAGAGATATCCACTAAATTGCCACTGCTGAATATTATTTTTGCTATTTTTATACGATAAATCTTATTCTAAACAGTTACTATTATTAATATTGCGAGTAGATTACAATCAGATGTGCCTATTTGTCAATCTCCGTGATTTAAATAATGAGCACTCTTTCATATGATTATGTAATTGTAACGCGGATGCTATTTATTAAATCGAAATACATAGAACCATTAATATCTCTTGTAATTTTGTTAATAAGTTTCTGTAATATAAATAAATCTGCATATTATATATTCATCTTCCTTGAATTAATTTCGCAGATGCACACAAAAAAGGCACTGCCAAGGTAGCCATTAATATGTGTTCGCCAGCGGTAGCTTGCCCTTGGCTGTTTCCAATTTCGGCACAATGTTTGGAAACTTTAAGGATTAAGTAGCCGCAACTCCTAGTTATTTCCACGTATCTAAGGAAAGAAAGGGGCGACCTGTTTTGGGAATGTAGAAGCAGGGGCTGGCCAGAATTTTTGGGGTAACTTTTTTCAAAGATCCAAAGCCTTTGCATCTGATGCAGCGTAAATTAAAATTAACTTTGTGTGAATTATAAAATTCTTTTGCGCTAACCTAATAAAGAAATATGATAAAACTAACGCTATATATAACAGTCGAAGAATAAGCAACCACTAAAAAATCTATGTCCAGTGCGGCATTCACGTTATAATGTCCCCACCGTTTGGAACCTATGTACACCACACTGTGTAAGGCACACTATCGACAACGGGATGTCTTAGACACCACCATGTTTTTTATAAATTTTTTAAAGGTAGCTAACTAGGGGTGTTGTCACTTCTCGACATTGTCAAGCACGCCGTGTTTTCTTGAAGTGTTATTGACAGTGTGCGGCATTATTTCATCAACGTTCATATGGCCTAGATACAAATATCGAGAATTAAAATAAATTATACAGCACAGTTAACTAAAAAACCGCATTAGCTATAGACGGTGTCCGTCACAGTAATTGACGCCAAATTGGTAGCTAAGGGTGTGTACGACACAGTAAAGAAAAATATTAGTAGCCATGTACGCGCACCTCAGGCTAAATTGATTTACACGTATGGGTGTTACCCTAACTGTCTATATGATCAGGTCGTGATTACATGGGAACATAAGTTCTGAGACAGCGGGGAGATTATAACGCATGCATAGTGTATGGATGTATATGTGCATGTAACTATTTTTAGAAATTTTAAACATAAACATGGGATTCATGCAGAGAGTGTAAATGTATAAGAATTTTTTACCCATACCAAACAATTCATCTTACGCACCCCATTAAACACTTATACATATATATACATTATCTTACAAGAGAAACATAGTGCAATTAAGACTCATGTTTATATGATACCATCGAATTGCCATGTCAGTTTTACCGCATGAATGTAGACAGTACGTTTTAAAGTTGTGTTATACCATCATTATTAACTGAACAAAAGGTAATAATAATTTCACACTTTGAAAACACTGAAAAGCAAGCGTTTCAAATGTTAAAAATTGCATTCTATTTGTTATTTGGTTTATACGTTTAAATCGCCAATTTATATTAT
>JASANE010019427.1:0-30800 GCA_030248225.1 Trileptium ribeirensis
TAAAAGTTACCACGTCACAAGTCAGGGGCTATATTTAGCCCGTTTTTGTTCTTGACGACTCAAAAATCATTCTATATGTGCTGCGATGAATAAGCCGCAGAACTCAAAAGTCACGACATGCCCACCAATTTAGCCCGTTTTTGTTCGTAATTCGTTGATCAGGCAAATCAGGCGCCCCGGCCACTCACAAGTGATCCCTAAAAGCCACACGTGGTGCCAATTGGATTTAGCCCGTTTTCTGTTGGTGAATTTTTGTTGACTCCAAAATTTTATTTTGCAGGCGGTGCTGCCATTCTCGTGAATTTGTTGATCCAAAATTCATTCTATATGTGCTGCGATGAATAGCGCAAAATTTTACAAACCACAATGTTATAAGCCATGCGCGCCAAGTTGGCGCACTAATTCTTCTGTTTGTTTTTTTTACGGTAATCCCCAAAATTTTTATTCTATATGTGCTGCGATGAATAAGCCACAAATAATTTTTAAAAAGGGAGTATGATGTCAGAAATCTAGGCCTAAAATGCGATTCTAGCCCGTTTTCTGTTCGTGAATTTGTTGATCCAAAATTCATTCTATATGAATAAAGTGCAATAATTTTTAGTCTATTTATATCATATCATGCGGAGGAATTGGCCATGTCTCCGTCCTTCGCGGGAATTTGTTGATCCAAAATTCATTCCATATGCCGCGATGAGCAAGCTGAGAAAGTTTTTTAAAAGCCACAATATCATAATGCACTTGGCGGCTAATTGAGATTTTTTAGCCCGTTTTTGAATTTGTTGATCCAAAATTCATTGATAACTGCCATTCCGCTTTGCTGAATTTTGTTGATCCAAAATTCATCTAGGCTGCTGCGATGAGCAAACCGAATAATTCTTAAAGCTCACCATGTATAAAACCATTTTGCGCAATTGCCACTCAGCCCGTTTTGGGCAATTTGTCCCAATTGAAAATTCATTTTTGACTCTGCGATGAATAAAACCGCAATAAATTTTCTTAAAAGCCACCACGTAATTAACACTTGTGCGTAATTGGCGATTTAGCCCGTTTTCTTTTCGTGAATTTGTTGATCCAAAATTTTTTCTATAGGGTGTGCGATGAATAAGCTGAAATAGTTTTTTAAAAGCCACAATATCATAAATCATGCGGCTAATTGGAGATTTAGCATGTTTTTTGGGTGAATTCGCTTTATCGAAATTTTTATTAGATGCTCCGCCATTCTGTTCGTGAATTTGTAGTTTATCCAAAATTTCATTCTACGTGCTGCGACTCGAATAAGCCGTAATAGTTTTTGCAAACTATAAATAAACCAAGCAGCTAATTTTCTTGGCCGTTAGCCCGTTTTTGTTCGCTGAATTTGTCTATCCAAAATTCATTCTATACGCCGGAGCAACCAATACACAGAGTTTTTTTCTAAAAGCCACAATGTTATAAGCCCATGGCGCCAGTTGGCCATCAGCCGTTCTGTTCGTGGTTGATCCAAAATCATTTTGTATACGCGCCGCGATGAATAAGCCACAATAATTTTTAAAAGTCACCACGTCATAAGTCAGGGGCTAATCGGGGCGATTAAAACCTGTTTTTGTTCGTGAATTTGTTGATCCAAAATTCCACTACACGGCGGCTGCGATGAATAAGTGCATTTTTTTTCGTAAAAATTACCCCACCAATAAAACCATGCGGCTAATTGGCGATTCAGCCCGTTTTTCTTTCGCGAATTCGATTTTGGCAAAATTCCACTTCTCATATGTGCTGCGATGAAGGAAGCTGCAGGAATTCCAAACCACAGATTGCAAATCATGGGGGCTAATCGGGGTTTAGCAATTTTTCCCGTCTTTGGTGAATTCGTTGATCCAAAATGCATTCTATACGTGCTGCGCATTGTTCGTGAATTCGTTGATCCAAAATTCATTCTATATGGGGTGCTGCGATGAATAAGCGTAGGGGGAAATTCCAAACCACAACGAACCCCATAAGTCAAAGGCCTACCAGGGTCTGTTCTTGTTCGTGAATTCGTCTCGTATTTGCAAAATTCATTTTATATGTGCAGCAATGAATAAGCCACAATAGTTTTTTAAACACCAATGTCATAAGTCGATGCGCCAGTTGCCGATTTAGCCGTTTTCTGTTCGGCGGGAATTTGTTGATTCGCAAAAAAATTGATTTTGCCGACGAATAAGTGATACGGGACCTCCAAAACTTAATCATAGGTCAGGGGGGTTGCGATTTAGCCCGTTTCTGTCTGAAATTGACCCAAAAATTATTTATACGGTGTGCGACGAGAAGCCGCAATAATGAAAAGTCACCATGTCATAAAGCCATGCGGCCAATTTATTAGCCCGTTCTGTTCGCTGAATTTGTCTGATCAGAGTTTTGTCTATATGCGCCGCCACGATGAGACGAATAGTTTTTAAAAGCCATATCATAAATCATGGCGGTTATTGTAGATTAGCCCGTTTTTGGCGAGGTCGATCCAAAAACGGGGCCCGCGATTTGTTCGTGAATTTGTTGATCCAAAATTCATTCTATAATGTGCTGCGATTACTAGAAGCCGTAATAGTTTTTACAAAAAACCAGGAATGAAAACCTGCATGTCATGGCGCCTAGTTGGGCGATTAGCCCGTTCTCCGTTCGTGGCTCAATTCTGAAATTTCATATTTGGGTCCCGCGCTGCGATGAATAAGCCACAATAAATTTCAAAAAGACACCACGTCATATTACCAGGGCCAAGGGGGGCCGTTTCCTTCGCTAATTTGTTGATCCAAAATTTATTTGCACACCGCTGCGACCAAACTGTATAATTTTTAAAAGTTATCACGCTGTAAGCCATGCGGCTAATTGGCGATTAGTGCTTTTCTGTTTGTGAATTCGTTGATCCAAAATTTTTTATTCCATACGGTGCGATTTTCAAAGTGCAATAGCTTTTCTAAAAAACCACAATATCTTTTCAAAACGATGCGCCAATTGCAGATTTAAATCTGTTGCTTGATTCCAAAATTGTTTTCTCACGTGTACCTCATTCTGTTTGCCGAATTTTGTTGATCCAAAATTCATTTTATATGTGCTGCGATGAATAAGCCGGATAGTTTTTTACAAGTTAGTATGTCAAATAGTTGGTTTAGCCCGTTTCTGTTTGTGAATTTGGGATTAACAAATTCACGAACAGAAACGGGCTAAATCGCCAACTAGGCGCATGACTTTTGACATTGTGGTTTGTAAAAACTATTGCGGCTTATTCATCGCAGCACATATAAAATGAATTTTGGATCAACAAATTCACAAACAGAATGGCAGTACATATAGAATGAATTTTGGATCAACAAATTCACCAACAGAAACGGGCTAAATCTCCAATTAGCCGCATCATTTATGATATTGTGGCTTTTAAAAACTATTGCAGCTTATTCGTCGCAGCACATATGGAATGAATTTTGGATCAACAAATTCACGAACAGAAACGGGCTAAATCGCGAATTAGCCGCATGACTTATGACATGATGACTTTTGAAAATTATTGTCGCTTATTCATCGCAGCACATATAGAATGAATTTTGGATCAACAAATTCACGAACAGAAACGGGCTAAATTGCCCATTAGCCCTGGACTTATAACATGGTGTCTTTTAAAAATTGCTTATCGCTTATTCATCGCAGCACATATGGAATATGAATTTTGGATTGGACAAATTCACCGAACAGAAACGGGCTAAATCGCCAACTAGGCGCATGACTTATGACATTGTGGTTTGTAAAAACTATTACGGCTTATTCATCGCAGCACATATAGAATGAATTTTGGATCAACAAAATCACGAACAGAATGGCAGCACAAATAGAATGAATTTTGGATCAACAAATTCACCAACAAAACGGGCTAAATCTAAATTGACCGCATGATTTATGATATTGTGGCTTTTAAAAACTATTGCAGCTTATTTATCTCAGCACATATAGAACGAATTTTTGATCAACAAATTCACGAACAGAAACGGGCTAAATCGCCAATTAGCCGCATGACTTATGACATGGTGACTTTTAAGAATTATTGCGGCTTATTCATCGCAGCACATATAGAATGAATTTTGGGTCAACAAATTCAAGAACAGAAACGGGCTAAATCGCCAATTAGCCCCTGACTTATGACGTGGTAACTTTTAGAAATTATTGTGGCTTATTCATCGCAGCACATATCGAATAATTTCGGATAAACAAATTCACGAACAGAAACGGGCTAAATCGGCAACTAGCCGCATGACTTATGACATTGTGGCTTTTAAAAACTATTGTGGCTTATTCATTGCTGCACATATAGAATGAATTTTGGATCAACAAATTCACGAACAAAAACGGGCTAAATCGCCAATTAGCTGCTTGACTTATGACATTGTGGTTTGTAAAAACTATTACGGCTTATTGATCGCAGCACATATGAGAATGAATTTTGGATCAACGATTCACGAAGAACAGAATGGCAGCACATATAGAATGCATTTTGGATCAACAAATTCACCAACAGAAACGTGCTAAATCTCCCAATTAGCCCCATGATTTATGATATTGTGGCTTTTAAAAACTATTGCAGCTTATTCATTGCTGCACATATAGAATGAATTTTGGATCAACAAATTCACGAAAAGAAACGGGCTAAATCGCCAATTAGCCGCATGACTTATACATGGTGACTTTTACGAATTATTGCGGCTTATTCATCGCAGCACATATAGAATGAATTTTGGATAAACAAAATTCACGAACAGAAACGGGTTAAATCGCCAATTAGCACCTGACTTATGATCACTGGTGACTTTTAAAAATTATTGTGGCTTATTCATCGCAGCACATATACAATGATTTTGGATCAACAAATTCACAACACAAACGGGCTAAATCGCCAACTAGCCGCATGACTTATGACATTGTGGCTTTTTTGAAAAACTATTGTGGCTTATTCATTGCTGCACATATAGAATGAATTTTGGATCAACAAATTCACGAACAAAAACGGGCTAAATCGCCAATTAGCTGCTTGACTTATGACATTGTGGTTTGCAAAAACTATTACGGCTTATTCATCGCAGCACATATAGAATGAATTTTGGATCAACAAATTCACGAACAGAATGGCAGCACATATAGAATGAATTTTGGATCAACAAATTCACCAACAGAAACGTGCTAAATCTCCAATTAGCCGCATGATTTATGATATTGTGGCTTTTAAAAACTATTTCAGCTTATTCATCGCAGCACATATAGAATGAATTTTGGATCAACAAATTCACGAAAAGAAACGGGCTAAATCGCCAATTAGCCGCATGACTTATACATGGTGACTTTTAAGAATTATTGCGGCTTATTCATCGCAGCACATATAGAATGAATTTTGGATCAACAAATTCACGAACAGAAACGGGCTAAATCGCCAATTAGCCGCATGACTTATACATGGTGACTTTTAAGAATTATTGCGGCTTATTCATCGCAGCACATATAAAATGAATTTTGGATCAACAAATTCACAAACAGAATGGCAGTACATATAGAATGAATTTTGGATCAACAAATTCACCAACAGAAACGGGCTAAATCTCCAATTAGCCGCATCATTTATGATATTGTGGCTTTTAAAAACTATTGCAGCTTATTCATCGCAGCACATATGGAATGAATTTTGGATCAACAAATTCACGAACAGAAACGGGCTAAATCGCCAATTAGCCGCATGACTTATGACATGATGACTTTTAAAAATTATTGCGGCTTATTCATCGCAGCACATATAGAATGAATTTTGGATCAACAAATTCACGAACAGAAACGGGCTAAATCGCCCATTAGCCCCTGACTTATGACATGGTGTCTTTTAAAAATTATTGTGGCTTATTCATCGCAGCACATATAGAATGAATTTGGGATTGACAAATTCACGAACAGAAACGGGCTAAATCGCCAACTAGGCGCATGACTTATGACATTGTGGTTTGTAAAAACTATTACGGCTTATTCATCGCAGCACATATAGAATGAATTTTGGATCAACAAATTCACGAACAGAATGGCAGCACATATAGAATGAATTTTGGATCAACAAATTCACCAACAGAAACGGGCTAAATCTCCAATTGGCCGCATGATTTATGATATTGTGGCTTTTAAAAACTATTGCAGCTTATTCATCGCAGCACATATAGAACGAATTTCTGATCAACAAATTCACGAACAGAAACGGGCTAAATCGCCAATTAGCCGCATGACTTATGACATGGTGACTTTTAAGAGATTTCTGCGGCTTATTCATCGCAGCACATATAGAATGATTTTGGGTGGAGCAAATTCAAGAACAGCAACGGGCTAAATCGCCAATTAGCCCCTGACTTATGACATGGTAACTTTTAAAGATTATTGTGGCTTATTCATCCGCAGCACATATAGAATGATTTTGGATCAACAAATTCACGAAGACAGAAACGGGCTAAATCGGCAACTAGCCGCATGACTTATGACATTGTGGCTTTTAAAAACTATTGTGGCTTATTCATTGCTGCACATATCAGAATGAATTTTAAATCAACAAATTCACAACAAAAACGGGCTAAATCGCCAATTAGCTGCTTGACTTATGACATTGTGGTTTGTAAAAACTATTACGGCTTATTCATCGCAGCACATATAGAATGAATTTTGGATCAACGAATTCACGAACAGAATGGCAGCACATATAGAATGCATTTTGGATCAACAAATTCACCAACAGAAACGTGCTAAATCTCCAATTAGCCCCATGATTTATGATATTGTGGCTTTTAAAAACTATTGCAGCTTATTCATCGCAGCACATATAGAATGAATTTTGGATCAACAAATTCACGAAAAGAAACGGGCTAAATCGCCAATTAGCCGCATGACTTATACATGGTGACTTTTACGAATTATTGCGGCTTATTCATCGCAGCACATATAGAATGAATTTTGGATCAACAAATTCACGAACAGAAACGGGTTAAATCGCCAATTAGCCCCTGACTTATGACATGGTGACTTTTAAAAATTATTGTGGCTTATTCATCGCAGCACATATACAATGATTTTGGATCAACAAATTCACGAACAGAAACGGGCTAAATCGCCCATTAGCCCCTGACTTATGACATGGTGTCTTTTAAAAATTATTGTGGCTTATTCATCGCAGCACATTATGAATGAATTTGGGATTGACAAATTCACCAAACAAAAACGGGCTAAATCGCCAACTAGGCGCATGACTTATGACATTGTGGTTTGTAAAAACTATTACGGCTTATTCATCGCAGCACATATAGAATGAATTTTGGATAAACAAATTCACAAACAAGAATGGCAGCACATATAGAATGAATTTTGGATCAACAAATTCACCAACAGAAACGGGCTAAATCTCCAATTGGCGGCATGATTTATGATATTGTGGCTTTTAAAAACTATTGCAGCTTATTCATCGCAGCACATATAGAACGAATTTCTGATCAACAAATTCACGAACAGAAACGGGCTAAATCGCCAATTAGCCGCATGACTTATGACATGGTGACTTTCAAGAATTATTGCGGCTTATTCATCCGCAGCACATAACCTAGATTGAACTTTGGGTCAACAAATTCAAGAACAGAAAACGGACTAAATCGCCAATTAGCCCCTGACTTATGACATGGTAACTTTTAAAACTTATTGTGGCTTATTCATACCAGCAGCACATATAAAATGAGTTTGGATCAACAAATTCACGAACAGAAAAACGGGCTAAATCGGCAACTAGCCGCATGACTTATGACATTGTGGCTTTTTAAAAACTATTGTGGCTTATTCATTGCTGCACATATAGAATGAATTTTGGATCAACAAATTCACGAACAAAAACGGGCTAAATCGCCAATTAGCTGCTTGACTTATGACATTGTGGTTTGTAAAAACTATTACGGCTTATTCATCGCAGCACATATAGAATGAATTTTGGATCAACAAATTCACGAACAGAATGGCAGCACATATAGAATGAATTTTGGATCAACAAATTCACCAACAGAAACGGGCTAAATCTCCAATTGGCGGCATGATTTATGATATTGTGGCTTTTAAAAACTATTGCAGCTTATTCATCGCAGCACATATAGAACGAATTTCTGATCAACAAATTCACGAACAGAAACGGGCTAAATCGCCAATTAGCCGCATGACTTATGACATGGTGACTTTTAAGAATTATTGCGGCTTATTCATCGCAGCACATATAGAATGAATTTTGGGTCAACAAATTCAAGAACAGAAACGGGCTAAATCGCCAATTAGCCCCTGACTTATGACATGGTAACTTTTAAAAATTATTGTGGCTTATTCATCGCAGCACATATAGAATGATTTTGGATCAACAAATTCACGAACAGAAACGGGCTAAATCGGCAACTAGCTGCATGACTTATGACATTGTGGCTTTTAAAAACTATTGTGGCTTATTCATTGCTTCACATATAGAATGAATTTTTGATCAACAAATTCACGAACAAAAACGGGCTAAATCGCCAATTAGCTGCTTGACTTATGACATTGTGGTTTGTAAAAACTATTACGGCTTATTCATCGCAGCACATATAGAATGAATTTTGGATCAACAAATTCACGAACAGAATGGCAGCACATATAGAATGCATTTTGGATCAACAAATTCACCAACAGAAACGTGCTAAATCTCCAATTAGCCCCATGATTTATGATATTGTGGCTTTTAAAAACTATTGCAGCTTATTCATCGCAGCACATATAGAATGAATTTTGGATCAACAAATTCACGAAAAGAAACGGGCTAAATCGCCAATTAGCCGCATGACTTATACATGGTGACTTTTACGAATTATTGCGGCTTATTCATCGCAGCACATATAGAATGAATTTTGGATCAACAAATTCACGAACAGAAACGGGTTAAATCGCCAATTAGGCCCCCTGACTTATGACATGGTGACTTTTTAAAAATTATTGTGGCTTATTCATCGCAGCACATATAGAACGAATTTCTGATCAACAAATTCACGAACAGAAACGGGCTAAATCGCCAATTAGCCGCATGACTTATGACATTGTGGCTTTTAAAAACTATTGTGGCTTATTCATTGCTGCACATATAGAATGAATTTTGGATCAACAAATTCACGAACAAAAACGGGCTAAATCGCCAATTAGCTGCTTGACTTATGACATTGTGGTTTGTAAAAACTATTACGGCTTATTCATTGCTGCACATATAGAATGAATTTTGGATCAACAAATTCACGAACGGAATGGCAGCACATATAGAATGAATTTTGGATCAACAAATTCACGAACAGAAACTGACTAAATCCCAATTAGCCGCATGATTTATGACATTGTGACTTTTAAAAACTATTTCAGCTTATTCATCGCAGCACATATAGAATGAATTTTGGATCAACAAATTCACGAAAAGAAACGGGCTAAATCGCCAATTAGCTGCTTGACTTATGACATTGTGGTTTGTAAAAACTATTACGGCTTATTCATCGCAGCACATATAGAATGAATTTTGGATCAACAAATTCACGAACAGAATGGCAGCACATATAGAATGAATTTTGGATCAACAAATTCACCAACAGAAACGGGCTAAATCTCCAATTGGCCGCATGATTTATGATATTGTGGCTTTTTAAAAACTATTGCAGCTTATTCATCTCAGCACATATAGAACGAATTTCTGATCAACAAATTCACGAACAGAAACGGGCTAAATCGCCAATTAGCCGCATGACTTATGACATGGTGACTTTTAAGAATTATTGCGGCTTATTCATCGCAGCACATATAGAATGAATTTTGGGTCAACAAATTCAAGAACAGAAACGGACTAAATCGCCAATTAGCCCCTGACTTATGACATGGTAACTTTTAAAAATTATTGTGGCTTATTCATCGCAGCACATATAGAATGAGTTTGGATCAACAAATTCACGAACAGAAACGGGCTAAATCGGCAACTAGCCGCATGACTTATGACATTGTGGCTTTTAAAAACTATTGTGGCTTATTCATTGCTGCACATATAGAATGAATTTTGGATCAACAAATTCACGAACAAAAACGGGCTAAATCGCCAATTAGCTGCTTGACTTATGACATTGTGGTTTGTAAAAACTATTACGGCTTATTCATCGCAGCACATATAGAATGAATTTTGGATCAACAAATTCACGAACAGAATGGCAGCACATATAGAATGAATTTTGGATCAACAAATTCACCAACAGAAACGGGCTAAATCTCCAATTGGCCGCATGATTTATGATATTGTGGCTTTTAAAAACTATTGCAGCTTATTCATCGCAGCACATATAGAACGAATTTCTGATCAACAAATTCACGAACAGAAACGGGCTAAATCGCCAATTAGCCGCATGACTTATGACATGGTGACTTTTAAGAATTATTGCGGCTTATTCATCGCAGCACATATAGAATGAATTTTGGGTCAACAAATTCAAGAACAGAAACGGGCTAAATCGCCAATTAGCCCCTGACTTATGACATGGTAACTTTTAAAAATTATTGTGGCTTATTCATCGCAGCACATATAGAATGATTTTGGATCAACAAATTCACGAACAGAAACGGGCTAAATCGGCAACTAGCCGCATGACTTATGACATTGTGGCTTTTAAAAACTATTGTGGCTTATTCATTGCTGCACATATAGAATGAATTTTGGATCAACAAATTCACGAACAAAAACGGGCTAAATCGCCAATTAGCTGCTTGACTTATGACATTGTGGTTTGTAAAAACTATTACGGCTTATTCATCGCAGCACATATAGAATGAATTTTGGATCAACAAATTCACGAACAGAATGGCAGCACATATAGAATGCATTTTGGATCAACAAATTCACCAACAGAAACGTGCTAAATCTCCAATTAGCCCCATGATTTATGATATTGTGGCTTTTAAAAACTATTGCAGCTTATTCATCGCAGCACATCTAGAATGAATTTTGGATCAACAAATTCACGAAAAGAAACGGGCTAAATCGCCAATTAGCCGCATGACTTATACATGGTGACTTTTACGAATTATTGCGGCTTATTCATCGCAGCACATATAGAATGAATTTTGGATCAACAAATTCACGAACAGAAACGGGTTAAATCGCCAATTAGCCCCTGACTTATGACATGGTGACTTTTAAAAATTATTGTGGCTTATTCATCGCAGCACATATACAATGATTTTGGATCAACAAATTCACGAACAGAAACGGGCTAAATCGCCAACTAGCCGCATGACTTATGACATTGTGGCTTTTAAAAACTATTGTGGCTTATTCATTGCTGCACATATAGAATGAATTTTGGATCAACAAATTCACGAACAAAAACGGGCTAAATCGCCAATTAGCTGCTTGACTTATGACATTGTGGTTTGTAAAAACTATTACGGCTTATTCATCGCAGCACATATAGAATGAATTTTGGATCAACAAATTCACGAACAGAATGGCAGCACATATAGAATGAATTTTGGATCAACAAATTCACCAACAGAAACGTGCTAAATCTCCAATTAGCCGCATGATTTATGATATTGTGGCTTTTAAAAACTATTTCAGCTTATTCATCGCAGCACATATAGAATGAATTTTGGATCAACAAATTCACGAAAAGAAACGGGCTAAATCGCCAATTAGCCGCATGACTTATACATGGTGACTTTTAAGAATTATTGCGGCTTATTCATCGCAGCACATATAGAATGAATTTTGGATCAACAAATTCATGAACAGAAACGGGCTAAATCGCCAATTAGCCCCTGACCTATGACATGGTGACTTTTAAAAATTATTGTGGCTTATTCATTGCTGCACATATAGAATGAATTTTGGATCAAAAAATTCACGAACAGAAACGGGCTAAATCGCCAATTAGCTGCTTGACTTATGACATGGTGACTTTTAAAAATTATTGCGGCTCATTCCTCGCAGCACATATAGAATGAATTTTTTATCAACAAATTCACAAACAGAAACGGGCTAAATCGCCTATTAGCTGCTTGACTTATGACATGGTGACTTTTAAAAATTATTGCGGATTATTCCTTGCAGCACATATAGAATGAATTTTGGATCAACAAATTCACGAACAGAAACGGGCTAAATCGCCAATTAGCCGCATGACTTATGAGACGGTGACTTTTAAAAATTATTGCGGCTTATTCATCGCAGCACATATAGAATGAATTTTGGATCAACAAATTCACGAACAAAAACGGGCTAAATCGCCAATTAGCTGCTTGACTTATGGCATTGTGGTTTGTAAAAACTATTACGGCTTATTCATCGCAGCACATATAGACTGAATTTTGGATCAACAAATTCACGAACAGAATGGCAGCACATATAGAATGAATTTTGGATCAACAAATTCACCAACAGAAACGTGCTAAATCTCCAATTAGCCGCATGATTTATGATATTGTGGCTTTTAAAAACTATTTCAGCTTATTCATCGCAGCACATATAGAATGAATTTTGGATCAACAAATTCACGAAAAGAAACGGGCTAAATCGCCAATTAGCCGCATGACTTATACATGGTGACTTTTAAGAATTATTGCGGCTTATTCATCGCAGCACATATAGAATGAATTTTGGATCAACAAATTCACGAACAGAAACGGGCTAAATCGCCAATTAGCCCCTGACTTATGACATGGTGACTTTTAAAAATTATTGTGGCTTATTCATTGCTGCACATATAGAATGAATTTTGGATCAACAAATTCACGAACAGAAACGGGCTAAATCGCCAATTAGCTGCTTGACTTATGACATGGTGACTTTTAAAAATTATTGCGGCTCATTCCTCGCAGCACATATAGAATGAATTTTTTATCAACAAATTCACCAACAGAAACGGGCTAAATCGCCAATTAGCTGCTTGACTTATAACATGGTGACTTTTAAAAATTATTGCGGATTATTCCTTGCAGCACATATAGAATGAATTTTGGATCAACAAATTCACGAACAGAAACGGGCTAAATCGCCAATTAGCCGCATGACTTATGAGACGGTGACTTTTAAAAATTATTGCGGCTTATTCATCGCAGCACATATAGAATGAATTTTGGATCAACAAATTCACCAACAGAAACGAGCTAAATCGCCAATTAGCTGCTTGACTTATGACATGGTGACTTTTAAAAATTATTGCGGCTTATTCCTCGCAGCACATATAGAATGAATTTTGGATCAACAAATTCACCAACAGAAACGGGCTAAATCGCCAATTAGCTGCTTGACTTATGACATGGTGACTTTTAAAAATTATTGTGGCTTATTCATCGTAGCACATATAGATTGAATTTTGGATCAACAAATTCACGAACAGAAACGGGCTAAATCGCCAACTAGCCGCTTGACTTATGACATGGTGACTTTTAAAAATTATTGCGGCTTATTTCTCGCAGCACATATAGAATGAATTTTGGATCAACAAATTCACCACCAGAAACGGGCTAAATCGCCAATTAGCCGCATGACTTATGAGACGGTGACTTTTAAAAATTATTGCGGCTTATTCATCGCAGCACATATAGCATGAATTTTGGATCAACAAATTCACGAACAGAAACGGGCTAAATCGCCAATTAGCCGCATAACTTATGGCATTGTGGCTTTTAAAATCTATATCAGCCATCAAATTATTAATTATTCTATTTGATCAAACAAACGTATCTCATTCACTTTTTCGTCCCATAAAGTATCATCTCAAAACATTGAACTATTTTATAAGTTCATTCCGTTGTAATGTATCATTCATTCTTTAAAGATCGTTTAGATAGCTGTGTTTTGTTTCAGAATATGAGAGAAAATTAACGTTCTTGTCATATCTGATAATACATAGATGTCAACTTTGTGCAACATAATTATGTGAATAATAACTATGTATTAAATATATTTAATTTTTATGTAAGTATATATTTATTTATAATATACACATTTGTTTACTTATTTATGTTTTATTATGTTACGTTCAGTTCCCCGCCGACAGTTTACATCTTATATTATTTATTTAATTTGTAAGAACACTTCTTGAACCGCAAATATTTTTCGGAAATGACTAAATAGTACTTTTTCATACACTAAAATATAACTGTAACACGAAATTCTACCCTATTTTCGCTCAATGCCAGACCTGGGGGTATGGTGGCCCATCAAATCGTCTACCGACTATTCTAAAGATCTTTGAAAACCGACAAATGGCATGATATAAATCAGTCTTAAATTTTGTGATGTTAAGAAGTGTGGGTGCTTGGGTGGTTATATCGGCTATCGGTATTATGGGGTAGGGAAAGCTTCGTTACCGTCGATGTGCGGTCGTAGTTTTGGCCAATAGAATGCCCTGTGGGACGTAAAAATATGGCACGCGTTTTATATATTTTTTAGAAACCGTGTGTCGCCAATTGTATGATTATCTTCCTTCCAGGAAACCTTGCACTTGCACAGTAATCCTCGGGAGCTGCTTGTTGTCGAGATCGACTTTGAAATCGTCGTAGTTTGGCCTCGTACCCTGCATAGTGTTGGACGTCGCCACCAAACCGTGTGCCGCCAATTGTTCGATTATATTCCTTCCAGGAATCCTTGTACTTGCCACAGTAATCTTCGGGAGGTGCTTGTTGTCGAGATCGACTTTGAAATCGTCGTAGTTTGGCCTCGTACCCTGCATAGTGTTGGACGTCGCCACCAAAATGCTTGAACTTCGCGCGGTTATACCATTTGAGCCGTTGTGTAGAACTACCGACTTTGACTAAAAGTATATTAGGATAGTTTAATCCACAACACGAAACATTCGTTCGAATTTAGGATGCTACACACGGCTTCAGGGACCCATAAAGAATTTTTACATAGAGTTCTTCATTGAAAATAAATCATCATTCGTGAATGTTCTTTCTTAGCACGTCAATTGAAATATTGTGTATAGTGGTCTTGTACGAGGAATAACCGTTTACGTACATGTTCCCATGCTTTTCCATTAATTGTGCTGCGTACCCTTTAACTGTGGCTACAATCATGTGGACGTGAATCGGATTTTTGCCGGATAACTCGGGATCTCTGTCGGTGTCGGTGTAACAAGAAGAAAGGCGATTCACCGGTTGAAGCAAGTAAGCCTGTACTATAAGCGAAACATACCGGTTCCAGGAATTTGTCCTTGCGACAGGGTGCTAAATGGTTGTGGGTTCGAGCATGGCCTTCAGCGCTTGGTTCTACCAGACTGTTTGTTTGATGATGATATGGCGCTGAATAAATGTGTCAAGTTCCGATTTTATCCAGCCTTTCGTGAAATTTTCGGCGGTGAAGTAGGAACCTTGATCCAGGACACAGCTTTTGCGGAATAATATTTTCTCGACAAACTGTTTTGTAATTGTATTTGCTGATTGATCGGGGACTGCAAATGACTCAGGTACTTCGAGAAATAACACATGAAGTAGATTATATATTTTTGTTACGATTTGTCCTTGATTAAAGTGATCAATAACATCGAAAGCAAGGCTGTGGAAGAGAGCCATGGCTTTGATCGGTTGCAGTGGGTTGCGTCGTTTTTGATCTTGACGGAACTGAGTACATAGGATTGATGTCGTGGGAAATAGCGGGCCAGAAGAATTTGAGACTGATTTTCAACCATACTATGTCGAATATCATGTAGCATCTATATTTGCACATGTGGTACATATCGAACAACGGTTGGTGGAGATTGGTTGTGACAACTTGAAATTCCACAGCGATCACGTTGCGGTGGACGATATGATCCATGTACGTTAGGATTCGTGTGTGTTGTCAAGGAATTCGCTGAGTTAGATGTATTGTTTGAACGTTTTGATTCACAGATCGTCATCTTGCGATCGTACATGGTCGTCTGGTCGCCAAGGTGGTTCCAGCCTGAAATACTGTGACTATTATTTGGTTTTATTTATCTCACGCTCTTCAGGTGTATCAGGATCATGTAACCCTTCGTTGGATATTGCATTTCCAGTTTGGATTGTATTTTTTCAGAAATATTTTCTGTTTGCCTGACTTGAGTCTTGCTTTGCGATTGTGTTTGAGTTGCTGTAGCGATTGTTGCCTGTCATCGGCTGAAAATTGTTCACCGTCGGACGTATCGTTGTCTTTATCGTTGTATTTGATTGTGGTCATCGGACGATACCAAACCGTTACCCGTCTGTTTTTGTTGCCGTTGGTTGGTTTCATCGGATGCATGTAATAGTAATGATTTACGTAATTCTCGCACTGGTTTGTGTGTTTTAGACCATCTACTAATTGTTTGCCCTTAGGATTCGACTTTGGTTGAGGCTGTCTTGGAACGTCTGACCACTGATCAATATCATGTTGCAGTTTCATTTACCATCTTGCTGGATCGTGGATTTCAAATCGGAGGGTTGGCTTGAATCTGATTCCGCGAATTCATTCATTGCAGTTGCATTCACCATGTTGTTTGATAGTGGATTTCAAATCAGAGGATTCGCTTGAAACTGATTCCGCGAATTCATTCATTGCAGTCGCATTCACCATCTTGTTGGATCGTGGATATCAAATCGGAGGGTTCTCTTGAATCTGATTCCGCGAATTCATTCATTGCAGTTGCATTCACCATCTTGCTTGATCGTGGATTTCAAATCGGAGGGTTCGCTTGAATGTGATTCCGCTAATTTATTCATTGCAGTTGCATTCACCATCTTGCTTGATCGTGGATTTCAAATCGGATGGTTCGCTTGAATCTGATTCCGCGAATTCATTCATTGCGGCTTTCTCAGGCTCAGTTTGGGGTTTAGTTCGCTGAGCGCATTGTTTTGGAGCGTGTCTCAGTTGCGCTTTATGATTTTTCTTTCATCCTGTTTCTTTTACCTTATTCGTAATAAGCTATTGCTTTGTTACCTGGGGTTGCTTTGGTATTAGCGGTTTATTGTATCTATAGAATAGCTGATTATCGCGTATTTCCAAATTGGTATCAGGGACAACCGGAATGTGAGACACGCAGTCGGCGTTTTAACGATTACGTCCAAGTTTGTAAATAATTTTATTATCTTATTCAAGTATTTAGTCAGCTATTTGCGCCAACCTTACAGTCATTTGCTCTAAATGGCGTTTTGGATAGAATTTGTATCAAAGGAGCGTGGTCGGTAAAAGTTGTTGTATAATTGCCCAGTAAGTAGGCTCGGAAGTGCTGAATTGCTCTAATGGGATTCTTTCTCGGTGATTGAACACCCTGCTTCTTCGTCACGGTACTTATTACTCCCGTAATGAATAATGTCTTCCTTACCGGATTTATCTTCCTGTGCTAGTATATATTCGATACCGTTTTTGCTTGCATGGGTGTAAAAATGAACGATCTGTACGGATCTGGATATCAGTACACGGGTGGTGCCGTTATCTTGACTTTGAGCATGACGAGTGCTTTTAGCGTTTCGTCGGTCCACAATTGATCGAATTTCATCGAACGCGCGCGTCTGTTCGTGATATCATAGAGTAGCGCTAAAATTGTGCCATAATCTACAAAAAATTGTCTGTGATAGCCAGTTAAACCAAGAATGCGTTTTAACTGGGTTACAGTTTTTGACTTCCAAAAGTTTTGAAATTTCTTTGAAACCATAAATCCAACGAAATGTAATTGTTGTTTCAAAAATTCGCATTTTGATGCTTTAGCTTTCAAGTTAGCTTCTAGTAGCCGTTGCAGTAATTGGCTAATGTCGAACAAATGATCCCAATACGATGTTGAAAATATTATAATGTCGTCGAGGTAACAAATACATGACTCCATGAGGACGCCCGCGAGCACCAGTTGCATCCTGCATTGAAAGGTTGTAGGGGCATTTGTTTCCCAAATAAAATGAGGTTGATTCGGAATGGACAGTCCTGACATATGAAGGCGGTTTACTCCCTATCCTGTTCTTCCGGAATAGAGATTGAGGGTCGAAAAGTATTGCGGAAAATATCAAGCATTTCTTCAATTCAGGGAAACGGAAAGTTATCACGCTTCGTAACCGAATTGAGCATGTTGTTATCCGCTCAAAATCGCTTTGACCTGTCTTTTTTGCCAGGACAATATGTGGTACGCAGAGACTGTACGATCTACGACTAACCCCTTGGCCCAACATTTCTTGGACCTGCTTGCTTACTTTCGGTCAACGTGTGGTAACCCTCGTAATGGTTGCTGAATGGGTTTATCCGTAGTTGTTTGAATGCAGTATTCCAGCTGAATATTGATTACCAGTCTCAAAATCAGAGGTCAAAAACACATCTTGATAGTTTTGTAAAACAGTTCATATATACGCCACACTGGTTTCGTCGGCTACCGCTTGATATCGGTCGTGAATTCGATATTGGGCGTACGTTCTGATTGCCGGATGATTTGATCATGATACGGTTCCATATCGAATTGTCGTTGGAGTTTGCGTTCCCGCATCTCGGTATCAACAATAAAAACTATTTGCGGTTAGGTTGTCTTCGGAAGGGATTCGGACCATGAGTCGATGTAGAATCGCGAAATTTTAGTTCGGTGCGCACACTGTTCGTGCTCATCGGTACTGATGTTCCTGCGCCCCGAAATAAAATTTTCGTTGCCACCATTCATGTCCGGATCTTTGATTGATTTGGGATATTCTGTTCTTTCCTTCTGTTGTTTGACTCCACTTGCACGTGTTGGTTAGTGTTCTAATTGCTGGTTTGAGGATTCGACCGTGTTTGCATCGTACGATTACGATTTGGTCGTTGTTGGTGACCACCAGTTTGTAGGTGTCGATTGCCTTGGGACCTACTATGACATTGCTTTGTGTTGTTTGACTCCACTTGCACGTGCTGATTAGTGTTCGAATTGCTGGTTTGAGGATTCGACCGTGTTTGCATCGTACGATTACGATTTGGTCGTTGTTGGTGACCACCAGTTTGTAGGTGTCGATTGCCTTGGGATTTACTATGATATTGCCTTGTGTTGTTTGACTCCACTTGTACGTGCTGGTTAGTGTTCGAATTGTTGGTTTGAGGATTCGACCGTGTTTGCATCGTACGATTACGATTTGGTCGTTGTTGGTGACCACCAGTTTGTAGGCGTCGATTGCCTTCGGACCTACTATGACATTGCCTTGTGTTGTTTGACTCCACTTGCACGTGCTGGTTAGTATTCGAATTGCTGGTTTGAGGATTCGACCGTGTTTGCATCGTACGATTACGATTTGGTCGTTGTTGGTGACCATCAGTTTGTAGGTGTCGATTGCCTTGGGACCTACTATGATATTGCCTTGTGTTGTTTGACTCCACTTGCACGTGCTGGTTAGTGTTCGAATTGCTGGTTTGAGGAGTCGACCGAGTTTGCATCGTACGATTTTATCGTTGTTGGTGACTACCAGTTTGTAGGTGTCGATTGCCTTGAGACCTACTATGACATTGCCTTGTGTTGTTTGACTCCACTTGCACGTGCTGGTTAGTGTTCGAATTGCTGGTTTGAAGAGTCGATCGAGTTTGCATCGTACGATTACGATTTGGTCGTTGTGTTGGTGACCACCAGTTTGAAGGTGTCGATTGCCTTGGGACCTACTATGACATTGCCTTGCGTTGTTTGACTCCACTTGCACGTGCTGGTTATTGTTCGAATTGCTGGTTTGAGGACTCGACCGAGCTTGCATCGTACGATTACGATTTGGTCGTTGTTGGTGACCACCACTTTGTAGGTGTCGATTGCCTTGGGACCTACTATGACATAGTTTGCCTTTATGTCACAGCTTGCCGCATACCTTACATCGAGCGGGGACCAGGGTTAATGTTGTTTGAATCTTTTGGGGTTACCTTTGACTTGCGTTAAAAGTTGAGGGATTCGTTGAACATTTTGAGTTTGACGTACCAATTGATGCTCAGATTGTTGAACACCTGTTTGTTCGTACAATGATTGTTATGATATTAATAGTTGAGATTTGATCGAGTAATGGTACGATGTTGTTGATTGGTATTTGCGTTGGAAAAAGCAGCGTTGGGATATTATCATAGGCGGATCCATTTATAGTTGTTGCCAATGCTGTTGATACTGCGGACGATTAAATTGTGGCTTATTTTGGAAACTCGGATGTTGTTAACTATTGTTGAACGTTAGTTATATGTGGTTTAAGTTGTAGTTGGTATATTTGATCGATCGAATTAAGTTCGCCATAACGTGGTGGTTGATCGTCATTGGCCTTTGATCCATACGTTTGATAGCTTCAACTTTCTCGGCCAAGGTATTGCAGGTTTCATCCTTTGAAGCACATATACGTGAGCCCACTTTAGGTGCGTGCACCTCTTTTGGACAGTTTCTGATCGTAAATGCGATGAACGCGAAGAAATCTCGATTTTCCCTTCTGTACGGGTACACGATTTTCGATGCATCATTAGGTGTCAGTATTTTGCAGTTTAGCATAGCATTTTGCTGATCGTATACACGTAAAAACCCGAATACCCATTGCTTTATTCTCGTATGCTATAATATAGAAATAAACCGCGAACATTGCTGCCTGATTCAGAATGTCATTTTATGAACGCGTACAAACGGACGAAATGAATAAATGCGCGTGAACGCAAATTGCATTCGTACATCACATGGTCCATGTTCGCGTTCACAAAAATACGAATACCAATGGCAAAAATGTGAGCAGGATTTTCTCTGCGAATCAATTTGTGATTTTGATAAAATAACAAGCTTGGTGTACGCACCTAAATTAGCTCACGTATTAACCGATTTTGAAATTTTGTTTGAGACCCGTAACCAATACTGATTTGGGAACCTCTTCTCGGGAATGCTTTGATGCTTTCATGCATGCTTTGATCACGGGGAAATCTTCCCGTGATACTATCGGGAACACCTTTTGCACTGAAATGCTTTGATGCATATACCCGAAGGCTATCGACAAAGTCCTTTGTCCAACCTGTTTACCTGATACTTTGAAATTTTTTCATATGATTTGTCAAAGTTTTTTTTTGGATATCGAACCGTTCGGGCGGTTTGAGAACCAATAGGTTATAATCCGCGAGGGCCCTCGCTTGTTCGAGGGTGATGACTTCGAGGAATTCCTCGGTTTTGCTTTGCAATTTTGCCTTGAGTACCCGTAGCGTTTCTCATTTATCGTTTATTCCGTTTTGTATCCGGGCCTTTTCGAGATCCTTTTTGAATTGAACGATGATCGAGTCACCCATTTATGGTTGAAGGTTGTGAACCTCTGGCCTGTCCTACTGCGGTTGATGTTGGCGTCGCTCGTGTTTTTTCACTTTAATTAGCCTATCAAGTAGTTGTTAGTTGATAGCCATTAAAATGTGGTCACCCAGTTGAGATTGATTGATCACACCGGGACTGGATACGGATGATCATTAATTACAATTCCAGGTACCGACGTTGACATACCTTGGGTAACGACAGAGTTCATTGTGGTTTGACTTGATTTATTATAGAATACCGAGGATTGAAGTGTTCGGTAGCTTCGATTCGACCTAGGCATACCTAATGTCCATATATATATGCTAACGCTCCGAGGACTCATGAGAAAGCCGGAGGAGAGGTCGTCTCAGCGGATTAAAGGTCTTCGAGGGATACGTTGTCAGAGAGGTGGTGAAGTTGACGGCACCCCCTGCACCGTTTTTTGCCAAATTTACGCCAATTTTCCCTACTTTCGGAAAACATTTCCACACACCGTGGGAATGGAATGGGTAGTATGATGGTACCGTTAGGGGGGGTGCGTGGCTTCAGGGGCAGTCCCCTGATCCCCAGGTTCAGCATGTATACTGATGTTATTTGATTAACGAATGACGGTGAGGTCATTTACCCTTGAGGCAGCGACTGACCATAGGGTGTTGCCATCGCTATAGGGTTACCCAAGTTTGATATCGTCCTGTTACTAGTAACCGAATTATAATTGTTCGTATATACCATTGGTGTTGTTGCATATAAGCGCTGGGTTGAGTTATTGTTCATCTAAATCGAAGGAATTGATATCGACGGTAATGGATTTGTTGCAACGTTGTTACTGTTGAATGCTGTTGAATAGTTCGGCTGCTTGTTCAATATATACGTACATCCAAATGTCTGTATAGGTGTGGTATCTACTACATTTGTGCCGCTGATAAAAATAGGTTAACAATTTTGATGATTCGGCTTGTTTGAATAATTGGTGTTGCTCATCGATTGATTAATCAATTGATGTTGGTAGGCTCCATTCCCCAACGTTACCGTTACTGTTACCGTTAATTGTCGATAGAATCGGTTGACTATTGTTCGTAGGGTTGATCGTCGACCATTGATTAACATTTGAGCCACCGAATGTCGATTGATGTTGACCTGTTATTAATTATCAGTATCTGTAGTTCATAATTAAATCAATATAATTCGTAGCGTCACCAGTACCGACCGCGGTTATTGCCAATTGTTGCCTGAATGTTGAATGTTCATCAATGTTTTTAAAAATGTTTCATTTCATCTTAAGCTGGCAATTCATACACGGCATTTTTCGTTGGAGCTTGACCGCCCTGGTTTGGCTGCGGCTGCAAACCAGCGTGTTTATTTATACCTCAAAGCGGTTTTTGTCCAGGTCCGACGGCCTCGGTTGGCGGCGGTGGCAACCCAACCATATTACTACCACCTGTTATTATGCCCTTGAGCCGTGTTCGTTGATCGATTTGACCGGTTTACCGTCAGTGTTTGACCATGGTAACCACCATTTATTACCTGAAACCTGTTACCAATTTGTGATTGGCTGTTATTAATACATGTTGCCAATAATTGTTAGAAAGTACTGAACCTTGCTTAACAACATTTCGCATTGTTATCCCGTTATCTACGATTGATGGAATACACTGATCTCTGATTGATTGAATACTGAGATCACTGATTGGTCTGCCTGAGGAATAAATTTTTTTATTCGTTTGCAGTTGAACTCGGTTAGAAAATCTTGTATTTTTGTTTATATGTTCACCGATTGAGTTCACCGATTGTACTTGCGATTCGATATTCGGCACCGTGGCGTTAACCAATAAGGACTCGTTGATACGATCGACCTGTCCATCCAATGGAACAGGCACTCATTTGACACAAATTGATAGTTCACCGAATACTATTGCGGAATTTTAGATGTTATATGGTTGCCTGGTTGATTTATTGATACCGATTTATCGAGTTAACTATTGCGTCGATTAAATATTTATTGTCTTTGACTCTTTTTGACTACCGTTGTCGGCCGCCCGCTGGACGATGTTGAATGCCGCTTGGCTTGATCGCCGAAAGGGCCCGATGGACAACTGCAAGTCAGCTTATGTTGCACCATTGTCTTGTCGCCAGATATTTTATTGAGCTATCTGCGGCTGCAAAACAGTTTTGTCGCCATTCGCGAAGTTTGCGACGTGCTCTTTGATCGAAGATTGAACGTTTTGATTTCGATGAATTCTTTGAGCCGTGAAACGATTTGTCTACTGATCAACCTGTCGACCTATAATGGTAAAGTTATTATTAACATTTAACACTTGATCACTGTTTTCAACCCTCTGATCCGGTTTTGAGTTAAGACAAGTGATCTGTTTTCATTTTTAATACAATCGGATGTAAACATGTTTCGTTTGCAAACATATCATCATTCAGATTAAGCCATTCGATTGATTGTTTACAGAAGTACGATTGGGATGGAACTATGCCCTGGCTTCCCTCAGACATTTGCGATCCCGGGGCTATACCCAATGCTTGACCCAATCGTATCATCCATCAACATGATAATGACCCATCGACATTATAATTTTCATTACATCTCTGATCGTAATTTTTCTGTATTTGGTGCGCTTGTAAATGTAACTTCCATGTTTTAGCTGTTCGATCTTTTGTGCAACGGTACTAGCTATTCTTCAGCTTCGGAATAATTTGGGGTATTGAATTTGTTAACAATTGGCATATACATCCTACGAACAACTGTCGTCGTTACCAAAAAATTAAACACTTACGTCGTGGCTATCTGGATTTGTTACTAGTTCCGGTTCCATTTCATTTTCCGGTGTCGGTATCGCTGGAATGGGATCGAATTATGCAGCGCTTCCAGTAGACGTAAGGTGTTGCGTTGTCAGCTTTGTCGTTTGCGGTGGTATCATATAAAGCGGCACGGTCTTACAGCTTTGCAACTATAATTAGCATTTATTGACAATTAGTCCACCGACTGCTCTAAACATTACAGCACATGATTTCGAGCATCGCGGAGCCTCAATCCGAAATTCCTGAGTCCGCCGCACCTGGCATTTCGCTTAAATGTTTAATTCAGGGCAAATCCCTGGTTTAATTTTAATGATATTTCTGATGGTATCACCTGTAATTTCATAAATTCTACCACAAACTTCGGTGTAGCTAAAAGCACAATGGACTCTAGAAACGACAAATTGCTCTATTTTAGCTAAGTAATTCAGGAATGGCAGTTAGTCTTCACTTTGCACTTGATTTGGTACAAGCCACATTTGTCTCTCAAGCTGTTTGCCAGGCCGTACTGCAACCGCTCCAAGTTACCGTCCAATTGTGATACATTCACTTTGCACTTGATTTGGTCAAGCTGTTTGCCAGGCCGTACTGCAACCGCTCCAAGTTATCGTCCAATTGTGATACATTCGCTTTGCACTTGATTTGGTACAAGCCAGATTTGTCTCTCAAGCTGTTTGCCAGGCCGTACTGCAACCCCTCCAAGTTACCGTCCAATTGTGATACATTCACTTTGCACTTGATTTGGTACAAGCTAGATTTGTCTCTCAAGCTGTTTGCCAGGCCGTACTGCAACCGCTCCAAGTTACCGTCCAATTGTGATACATTCACTTTGCACTTGATTGTGTACAAGCCAGATTTGTCTCTCAAGCTGGTTGCAAGGCCGTACTGCAACCCCTCCAAGTTACCGTCCAATTGTGATACATTCACTTTGCACTTGATTTGGTACAAGAAATATTTGTCTCTCAAGCTGTTTGCCAGGCCGTACTGCAACCCCTCCAAGTTACCGTCCAATTGTGATACATTCACTTTGCACTTGATTGGGTACAAGCCAGATTTGTCTCTCAAACTGTTTGCCAGGCCGTACTGCAACCCTTCCAAGTTACCGTCCAATTGTGATACATTCACTTTGCACTTGATTTGGTACAAGCTAGATTTGTCTCTCAAGCTGTTTGCCAGGCCGTACCTCAACCGCTCCAAGTTACCGTTCAATTGTGATACATTCACTTTGCACTTGATTGTGTACAAGCCAGATTTGTCGCTCAAGCAGTTTGCCAGGCCGTACTGTAACCGCTCCAAGTTACCGTCCAATTGTGATACATTCACTTTGCACTTGATAGGGTACAAGCCAGATTTGTCTCTCAAGCAGTTTGCCAGGCCGTACTGTAACCGCTCCATGTTACAGTCCAATTGTGATACATAATACAAAACATTTCCTGCTAATTCTGTTACAACATGCAATTATATTAAAGCTTAAAAAAGCATTATTATTATAAGCTTAAAAAATTAGAAAATATATTTTATAATTCTATCTCAAATAAAGGTTGTTGGGTAATGGGTCGCAAATGTAAACTAATTTGCAGGCAGTGATGACATTTTAAGTTTATCTAACACCTTAAAAATACCAAACATTCAGCACCGGAATAGTTTGAAACTGTTTTCTTGATGACAAAGTTTACAGCTTTGAAAATGTTCAATTTAAACAATGTATATAAAACTGTAGCACTGACTAATGTCGATAGTTTATCATTATTCCTGTTTGCTACGGATGTTCTAAATATAATCTACTGTTTTATTTGTGGTTTTCAGATCAAATATTAAAATAGCAACAGCATCGAACCTTTAATCTTCGAGTTATAACTGGTACTTTAGTGCCACTATAATCCACTACCAGATTGATCTCAATTGCTTGAAAAAGACAATGTATTTCTTTTATCTTAGCACATTGTTTATATTTGTTGAAAACTACCAAGTAAGAATGAATTAAATACATTTTTATTCTCCCGGGGGTTAAAATAATTTTACTGTTTGAGACGCATTATTTTCTTATTTCTAAAGTAGTACAATACCATAGCAGAATTATAAGTCAAGACTGCTTGCAAACGAATAACATATACTAATTCATTATAAAATTGAGGATTCCGCTGATAACTTGCTCTTTCACGGAATCGGTGCAACGCCAACGGGCGGGGACACTATTATTGCCTCAGTCCAGTCGGTCGGAGCAACTTATATAAAAAATATAAGTAAAATATAAAGTATAACTAAATGTTTACGATGTATTCTTCCACTATTCATATATTCAACCATCGTTGGTGGTACAGCCTTGTATTATTTAATTTAGATCACCTAGTTTGTACTAATAATTCACGATGTAGTTTCTAATCGTCATAACTCAGCAACGGGTGGTAGGATAGGAGCAAAGTGTTTCCTTGATGTGTTCTAGAAATCTCATGTAGATAGGTATTCATAAATCTACACTTGGTCATATTTCTACTGTTAAATCATCTTTATTTGCCATTTAACTTTATGTGAACCTTATAATATTTGCGACAAGAATACTTACTTCTGCGGAGCAGATTAACCAATTTTACCGAAGTAACTTTTAGTACAGTGATACTTAAGTTCTGAGCGCACGTGATCATACATTTGAGTGAACGATATCCCGTTGATAAACGAGAATTGTTGAATCACCATTAAAAATTAAAGTCCCTTAACAGTTCAATTAATAATTTTCAGTATTACTTGTACGAAATTCCATGTAAGGTGAAATCTCTGATTTGAGATATCACAAAGTAATTAAAGCCCTTGTCAAATGTCGCTTTTAATATTTTTCCAATGTATCTGGTATTGCAGTATTGGGACGAATTTAGTTAAAAAAATTTTAGCCAATTTCAATTCCTTTTCGATCGCACAGGTATTGTTTACCCCAGAGCTGATATTATATTTATGTTCCTGTCACCATAAAGTTATCTAATACTTCAACTACCTTTTACTAAAATCCATCTATATAATTTAATATGCATCGGTGAAACTGCGGCTTCTCAACTGTAATTATGGGGTTGCAGAACACTGCCTAACTCTAAAGTTCTAGCTTTAGATTTTTAGAAAAGTAAGCTTTTTAATATTTTTGACATACTGAACCCCTCTCAAGATTGTGAATAGAAATCAACTGTCCTGTCATTTGTCGAGTCGTCGGGCACTGACCTGTCATTTGTTATTTCTTAAAACCAGTAATAAGTTAATCACCAGCGAGTAAGATTATATTACCATCATTATTCCTGATGTAAACTAATCAAAATTAAACTAAAGTAAAAGTTGCTTGCCGCTAATTTTTTCGATCCCATGACTGACAGCATTCGTATAATTGTTATTAGTGTGTTCAAACGAAGCTTTTCCCTCAATCACTAGATGGTATGTTGAGAAAAATGTGTGCTATTTACACGTATTAAAACAGTTGCCACGGAAATCGCTATAGTTTCTCAAGATAAGTTTCGATCAAAAAGTAACCGCAATTCAAGTGGACACAGTCCTCCATATGTTTTAGTATTTTCGTAACAATATATACTTAAACAGACTCTGAAATTTTATTAACGCCTTAGAACTAAGAACATCGCAATAGGCAACATTAGCATTGTTTGACAGGTTTTACACCGTGCACGGTAGTAAGGGATTTCGTCAGTTGCTGATGCTTTGTATTTTATATCGGGCAACAAAACACATTAGTTCGCTTAGCATGAGTGAAGTTGTTGGACGAATTTAGAGCGACCTCAGGTCTGCTGCTCGCTCGACATTGGAGAACAAATTGGTACACTGATTTTAAACGTCAGATGTATGCTGTGTAAGCAGCAGCATAGCCGACATACTTATATAGCCGCTCGCATCATATTGTTTTTACAACTATAATCATTATTCTTTCAGCTTACACATTCCTTGTTCGTGGACAAATTGCAAACTAGATCTACGAGCGTCGAAATAATTTCGTCTTCACCAACAAAGCAACTACATTCACCACGGGTTACGTCGTTCAGAGTCACAACAAATATTCAAACTCGCTTTGCGTCAACTCAAATTACGTGTCAAATATTAAATCCATCGCCGGAATCACGCGAAATTACGTTCCAAGTAGTACTACCCGATGCGGCGTTTGTGTCAAACTTTTCAATGTGAGTTATATTGCGGCCAGAAAGAGTCGAAGAAATTGTGACAGGGCTATGTCATTCCGTTCCAAAAAACAAATGCAAAAAACAAAATAGTGAAAAAGGGTTTCAATATGAGTTTATGTCGACCACTTCAGTCCAAGTAATTGCGACAGTGCTGTGCAATTCCGTTGCAAAAAGTAAATGCAAAAAAAATAGTGAAAAAGGGTTTCAATATGAGTTTATTTCGACCACTTCAGTCCAAGTAATTGCGACAGTGTTACGTAATTTCCTTGTAAAAAGTAAATGCAAAAAAATTATAGTGAAAAAGTGTTTCAATGTGAGTTTATTTAGACCACTTGAGTCCAAGTAATTGTGACAGTGCTATGTCATTCCGCTGCAAAAAACAAATTAAAAAACAAACAGTGAAAAAAGAGCTTCGGTGCGCGAAGTTTGTGATCGTGGAAGCTGTTCTTCCGGTGTTGATTTATAAATACATAAGGACAGAATCTTAATTGAGATGTGCCTATATATACATATTTCATGTGTGTAATCGTTTGTATAAAGCCTAACATTTCAAATAACAAATTGAACATATAAATAGATTGGAACGGCATAAATAGTAGACATTTGATAGAAATGCTGTCTATCATCATTGATAAACTAGCATTACGTTGACAGTTTGGGACGGCATATCGTGGACCATTGATTGAAATGATGTCTCTGCTCATTGATAAACATTAGTTACGTTGACAATGTAGCGTTTCACTATCCTAGCGTACGTAGCTGTAGCACAAGTTGATCGGGTCGGTGTAGTTTTGCAAGCAAGAGGCATGGTTTCGATTCCTACTTGACACTTCGTAAAGATCTCTAGTGGATCTTTTCAATAGCGGCACTTTGACGTATGGTATTTTGTAATGACCACAGTGTTAATAAAGGTTATGGCTGTTTCCTCCAAATTATCCGATTATCAGGTTTTACATCTTCCCTGATGGAAACAAAAAAACAACGTGATATGGTTGGCTTTGCATGAATAAACTTAATATCGATACTATTGTTCAGTATAATCGTTTAATATCCATCAAGAATTTCACCTTTTAACATTTCCAGTTCGACACCGACCAATTAGGTTTCATTACGTAGTACTATCTAAATTCACCATGTACTGTTCGATTGTACTCGCGCTGTTTTCGCTCACTTTGCGCTGAGCCTTGTAGAACCGAGCAATTAAAGTTCACAGATAGGCCAATGGCAAATAAGAGGCGACATTCACCGGAGCGTGGTGGGATCGACATCTCGCGTCAGCCAATATTGATCGTCGGTTTCATGGCGTAGTACTAACTAAATTCGCCGTGTTGTGTTCGATTGTACTCGTATTTTTGCTCGCTCGCATTATGCGGAGCCTTGGGGAACCAGGCAATTATAGCTCACATATAGCTCTATAGAAAATAAGGGGCGACATTCACCGGAGCGTGGTGGGATCGACATCTCTCGTCACCCTATATTGATCGTCGGTTTTCGAAGTGAATAATAATTCAGGACGTAAAGGGATACGTATGTGCCGGTGGTCATTGTGTTTTTACCTATGCGTTCGTCGCTTTATTATTTTCTCACGGAATTTGGAAATTATCTAATTTTAATAGCAGTCTCAGGCGTGCCAAACTATAAATACAATGTGTCCACAATGCCATACTCGTTCTTTCGTCTACTCAAACCTGACACTTGAGGCTTGGTAATAGACATTTATTTACGTTTCGAATTTTTGTAATTCTTTGGCAACCATGTAACTCAAATTTGCTGATGGTTAGGAGGTGTCGCATTTGATATTTACCGTCAAATTAGCAATTGTGCAACAAAATTGTGCAGTTCAAAAACAGTCTTCACCTGGATGCCAACTTTTTCAATGTAAACTGCCGTTTATCTTTAAAACTGCGGTATTTATTGCGTTGTTATATATTCTCTGTATACGATAGGTTGACAAAACTGGTAGCATCGCTCATTCAAGAAACTACTATAGTTAGTACGCTTTTGCTCTGAGCTGAGAAGAGTGAATTTACAAGACTATATCGCAAATAACATCTATTTTCATGCAATACTAACGTAGATCCGATTATTGATTCACGCGGTTTTTGCAGAGTTCCATTCTAGTTAGGAAAATTGGCAAAATTAATTATTTAACTAATGGTACGGCAACTTACATTATAAAAGCAAACAGCCTATTTTTGACAGATATAACCGGTGACTGTGATTAAATCTTCTCCCACTGAATAGGTTTAAACTAAAGGTCCATACATTCAGGTGCCAACAATTGAGAACATCCGGTTGAGCAAGGTTTTTTATATCAATATGGGCAAAAATTGTGTTGTAAGTCAGGAGATGAGTCAACCAATTTAGGTAAAATTTTAGCAGAACCTGTGACAGCGACGACATAAAGATATAGCCTAATGGATTAGCTAATCCACATCCTAATGGATTGAATATACACTGATTACCTTTATCACCGATGTCAGCTGTGCATAGTTAATAGGAATATCCAAAAGTGATGGTTTGACAACTGAAATGTTTATTATTTAATGGTGGTGGTGGCAAAACTTTTATCTAAATATCA